>JAEVLN010000015.1:2401099-2531924 GCA_018350325.1 Globodera rostochiensis | reverse complement strand
AATACCCCCCCCACAAACTCGCCTCCTTTTTCGTCTCCTCCCCCCACCAAAAATTGCACATCCGCGCCATTGCCGGTGTCCAGCAAATGCTTCATCCGCCCAACCAAAGAGGCCGATTTTGACATGTCACAAATTTATAATATTAGGCTTGTCTAATTTTTGAATTTAATTAAATTCAATCGTTTTTTTTTGAGTTTTACATTTCAAATTTTATGGACAAAAACGGCTCTGGAAATCGTTTGTTGACCAGAATCTGGTAAAGGGGGCTGACCTTGTAAAAAGGAACATCAAAATAATGAAAATGGGGGGGGGGGGGGATGAGTGAGGCATTACATGAAAAAGAAGAACAAAACGTCGGAATAATCGATATATCAAAACAGGGGGGGGGCTTTAAGTTGCTATGAACACAAAAAATCTTCAGACAACGAACGAAATGATGGAACTAGGCTGAAAAAATATATAAAGAAGTCGCCCTGAGACGGCTAATATGTGTATTTGAAAAGAAATAAGACCCATATTCTTATCATCGAAAGTTTAGGAAGAACATAAATAAACAGCTGAGAAAAAAAACATAGGTATGTAGCAGGTTTTTCCATCCATTTGTTTTCCGCGGTGCAATCACTTTCTTCACTGTTTACCATCTGCTGATGATGTCCATGCATGTATCGGACGGAGGACGACTCGTTCCCGGCCAACTCGTTCACCCCCAACTCGTTCCCCTTTTCAACAGTTTTTTCGTTATAACTTCTTTCAAAATTAACCAAATCAAACATTTTCGATATCATTCGAAAGCTTACAGTTAGTAGAAGCTTTCAAAAACAAAAGCTAAGCGATTGGCCAAATCTTAAAAAAGTTATGGCCAGAAAACCTTTTTTGGCCATACTTGGCCATAACTTTTTTGAGGCTTGGCCAATCGCTTAGATTTTGCTTGCTAATAGCTTCTCCTCCTACTAAGCTTTCGAATGATACCAAAATTGTTTGATTTAGTTAGCTTTGAAAGAAGTTATAACGAAAAAACAGTTGAAAAGGGGAACGAGTTGGGGGTGAACGAGTTGGCCGGGAACGAGTTGGGGTTTTACCTCCGCCCAGTCAGCTGATTGAAAAAATGTATTGCGAAATTACCGTCCGAATTAATAGTTATTTTAAATATGGCAATCTCAAAAAATGAGAATTTTTCAAAAAGTTCTAAAATATGCAAAATTATGGCAAGTAAAGAATAAAATAAATGGGTTTTTAAAGCTTCCTGGCCATTCTCCACGAATAATTTGACTGAAAAAGTTCAGACAAATTGATACCGATGGAGAGAAAGTCAACATCCCCTCGGAAACTTTTTGATAATTTGTACGAGCTTCACCAAATTTTGAGCATTAAAAAATCCGAACACTTTAAAAAAAGTTTAAAATTCACCGCGATACATAGTAATTAAAAAAAAGCATTTTATTTTAAAAAACCAAAAACGGTTATGCGAAAGTAAATCATAGAATCAAAGGCGTCTTCTTGCCAAAATTCAACGGAATTAATTCGAGTATATGCCACGACGACCTCAATAAAACGATCAAGTGAATTTGCCGCGTTCCTTCAGAGTCACAGTGCAACAAACGCGCGAGTTGCAATGGCACTTGGTCTTGGCATCCTTGCAGTAGCAAATGTCGTTCAACACCAGCTGTTTCTTGCACTTGTTGCAGATGAACTTCAAGTCCACCGCCTAAAATTACAAAATTGTTCGTTACAGTGTTGCCAAACTTTCGCAAATTTCCAAATGTGGGGTTTCAAAATTTCAGAAAGAGCAGGGATATCAACTACCTAAGCCGATTTACCTTAATGAAGGCGTCCATCATGTTGTTGAGATTATTCTGGATGAAGGCCAGCAATTCGTCATTTTCTAAGAAAAAAGAAAAAATGTAAATTTATATTTAAAAATTTCCAAGAACTTGCCTTCTGAAAGTACGCCATGTGCAGCAGCAGCTTTTTCAGTCAGTTGCTCCATCATAAGGGCCAATTCCTCACATTTGTTCATCTTCAGCACATCGCCAAATTTGGGGAACACGGGGTCGACAACGGCAAAGTCCATTGGCTGCCCCTGCTGGTGATGAACACCCGTTGCATAGATGTACATCTGCTGGTCATAAACGGCCTTTTTGTGAGGGTCCATCAGCGTTTCTTTGGCCTTTGTGAAGAGCTTAACAAGTTTCAAAATAAATCGTTTATTATTCAAACCAATCAGATTTGACAGGAATTTTCTCTAAATCCAGTGAAGAGTTAAATCAATTACATGTAACTAATTTGTAAGTCTGGGATTTACGGTTAAAAATTCTAATTATAACATTTGAAAAAGAATATGCAAAATAATTGTGCCCACCCGGGTCATGGCTTTGCCGTGCGGATTTTTGTCCGGGTGGTAGGCCCTCATTCGTTCGCAATAGACTTTGTTGATTTCACCGGGTTTCGCCTTTTCACTGATGCCCAGCAGCTGGTAGTAATTCATCTGAACAATGTTTATTTTATTTAAATAATAAATTGCAGCAAAATTACATTTGCATTTTTGCCAGCAACAAAGAAATTCTTGAAAAGTGTTTATTTTTTATTAATAATTTCAGAAAAATTATACGTTTTTGTCCTTGCCAGCACCGAATAAATTGAAGAAGTTATTCATATTGCACTTCTAATCTCTAAACTTTTTGTTTTAACGAAAAACGACTAAAAAATATACGAAACAACGGCTTTTTGCTGTTTTTGTTAGTTATGTTTTAAAAGTTTATCCACACAATTTACAAAATTGCTCAAAAAAGAAGAGTGGCCAACTGATAGTTAGGCTAAAATTGGAATGCATGATATTCCAATTAGGAAAAAGACAGAATATTGTCAAATAAATTGGGAAAAATGTTTGATATGTGGCTCTTAAGCTCAGCGGCCGCTTGTCACAGCCTTGATCTTGCGATTGTCGCAGCAGCTAAATTTTAAAAAAATTTAAGAGAATAATTAAGTTTATAGCTTGGAGAAAAGACTGAACCGATCGTTCGATAAAAAAGCTTAAATTTTACCAATCTCGGCCCAAGAGCTCGAATCTAGATCGGTCCTTTATTTAGACTAGAGACCGGCCAAACCTATTCTCGGAATGAAACCCCGGGGTAAATCCCGACCAGGACCCAATCCAGAACACCCCAAATATGGAATAAACTGAAGACAAAAAAAATATCACAAATAAAAACGAATTATTGCGCCTTTACCTGGTGCCATGATGGCATTTTTCCCCTGAATCCTCCGGACAGTAGCAGAGTTCATCGATGAACTTGATCTCCTTACCGCAACGACGACAAACCATCTTCTCCCTATATTAATTAGCAGAGCTAGAATTTATATTGACTAACGCAAAATATTGGTTTAAACATTGACCAAAAAACCCCCAAAACATTGACCAAAAAACCCCCAAAAACATTGACCAAAAAACCACAAAATATTGACCAAAAACCCCAAAAAGTGCCAAATATTTCATCACAATTGTAAAATATTTTTTCGCTTGTTTTAAATATATTTTCGAATCTGATCTTTAGGGCTGCATTTTGGTCAAAGAAAAAGTCATTTTTCAGGGGCACATTTTTGGCTTGAAAAATATTTTTCTTTTTAAAGGTAAAGTTTCGTGCATATTGCATTTTTCTTAAGGTGGAAAAGATGCCGACATATTGAATTTCTAAACATTTTTTGAAAAATGCCTAAATATTGCATATTGATTTATTATGAAAAATGGCAAAATATTGATTTATTCTCAAAAAACGCCAAATATTGATTAAAAAGTCGCTCTAATTCTAAAATTTTCGAAATGGACGCTATTTCTGGGCTTCTCTACCCAGTTCGCAAAAACAAAACAGGTTAAAACCTGAAAACACCAGTCAATTAATTAGTCAGCTTCTACGAAATATTGTTATTTTAATTTGTCAAAAACGTATTTGGGCAAATTCTCGTAATTATATTAGAGCCTGCAACTTTTGAAAAGTAAGGGTGGACAGTAAGGGATAATTACTCGACGGCTTTTTTGAATGCGATTACGATGTGGTCCAAACCCAAGTCGCTGAGCATCTCCACGATGTGTATGATGGCCTCTGTTTTCTTAAAAACGATTTAGGAAATTTTATTAACTGGAAAACATTCTTTTCACGATTCTCACCTTGTATTTCAAGCCGTTGTTCAGGGAGTCCATCAAATCTGGACGCCCGTTCATGGCCAACACGTATGAGATGGGCGGGAACAGAACGTCCTGCGAAGACAACAACGAACGTAACGCCGGCATAAAGCCTTCATCGAAAAGATGTTCAATTACTTCGCCCAGCTTGTACAATTTATTGCCAATCCACTTCACCGGCTTGCTAATTGTTTCGCCCATTTTTTTTTGATTGTCGATTAAGGTTTTCTGTAAAATTAAAAAGTTGTTAGCCGCACAAAAAAAAAAATCAGATTTCTTATGGTGATTTGGTGAAAAAGTGGGAGGCGTAAAACTTCACCCATTTCACCCATTGAAAGATTGTGATCAAGAAAAGACCATTTTAATTTTATGTATTTATGTCATTCATAGATTGAATTAATTTTTGAGATAATAAAAAAATTCAATAAAATATTAATGTTTTCAAATAATTTTCTTCAAACTTAAATAAATATATGCAAATGGCGCCAATGGACAAATTTCCAACCGAATCATTGAATAAACAATGCCAAATTTAAAGCCAAATGGAATAATTTTCAATATTATAATGTTCCGTCCTTTCTTCGGTTTAATGCAGCGTTCTTTCGGCATCATAACTTTATATACACCGCACTAAATCAGTTAAGCATTATACCATTGGAAAGCTCTAAATAAGTAGAAAAAGCAATACAGCAAATTTGAAGTGGGTTGATAAGTATTAAAAATTTATAATGTAAAATTGCCAAAAATCGGTTTTTTGTGGGTTTCTGATAATAACCTTTTTAAACTTTGATTTACTGCTTTGTTTAGTTTTAAAAATTGTTTCTACATATTCATATACACAGCGGCTCAAAAAACGAGATGTGTGCCAATAAATAGAGAGTGCGAGAGAATTAAACAAATTTCCTTTCTTTCTCTAACTTTCTCTCGTTTGGCGTTCTCTCTCACCTTTTTCAACAATTAAAAAAGCATCACGAATTCCGATACGCTTAACTTCATTTGTATACGGCGGATCCATCTCAAACTTTCACCATCCCTAGAAAACAAAATAAGAAATAGCTTAATGCTATGGGATGATTTTATTATGCTATCCATTCATGAGATAGGGGTATAAATGTACATAATTTTATTTTTTATAGATATTATGGCAAAAAGAAAATTAGTGTGCAAGAATAATTGTTCGAATTTAGTACCATTCGAAAGTCCTTGATTCGTAGAATCTATTTGTAAGCAAGAGCTAAGCGATTGGATAGCTCTCGAGAAGGTTGTGCCCAGAAATGCTAAATTGACGAAATAGTGTGCAAAAGTGAGAGGGACGGTTAGACACACTATAGTAACGAGAGAGAACGTGTAACACCGGGGGTGCATCCCAGCAGTTGTATGCAACCCATAGAACTTTTTATTAGCTTTCTGGGGAACTGACGAATCAATCCACCGAAAAATAGTAATTGCATTGAATGGATTTGAACCCTTGCCCCTTTTTTGTTGAAAAGCTCACAGACCACTAGGACAAAATTTAAATCTTTTCCGAACTAGAGCCCCAAAATTGAGCCGCTGTGTATAGAGCTTTCCTATGGTATAAGGGACAGTAACTTTGCTTAGAATGGCGAGCGGCAGCGGATTTGAGTCAGTTAAGAATCTTTAATTTATAATCGTTATTTTTAATTTATTTTTATAAAGTTTTTGTTTCTTTTTCCCTTCGAATTCTCGTTTTTTTTTAATTTTCTAAATTAAACAAAATCAAATCCCAAAATAAGCCTATTAATTTGTCCGTTCCGACCATACTGTTTAAATTTTCCCCCTTCGGGCTTTGGTTTACTTAAAAGTTGCTTTTTCCTTAATTTTCAAAATTTTAAACCGGTTCAAACCCCGTTTAATTTTTATTCTCAATTGACGAATTCGTAATCAGAGCATTAAATAACATGAATTCGAATGGATTTGTTTTTCTCGAAATAATTGACAAAGTCGAAAACAAATTAAATTGAAAAATGCTTTGATCGACAAAGAAAAAACAACAAAAACAACACCGTCAACAGCAAAATCATCCTCTCATTTTTCACTTAATAAATGCCATCGGCGGTAATGTTGAATTTGAAATTTGGGCCAAAATTTGCTTCAATTTTGGTGCCAGGATCACGAAGAGAAACACACGGAAACAAATCGGCGGAAGAATCGACAAACAAACCGGCAGTTCCTACAAAAATAACAACCCGAATAAATAATTAAACAAAACCAGACCTCAAAAAAGGCAAAAAACCGGGTTAGAAACCAAAAGTTTTTGAATGCCAATTATAGTACTGAAAAAAGACTTTTTTGAAATTGTCAGCAGAAAAGCCTTTCATAAAAAGAAGAATATCAAATACCTAACATCCAAATTCAGTACCCCTATTAAATTAAATGCCTTGTTTTTCTTTCTCACCCAAACGCTGTCCATTTTTTGTGTAAATTATTTGGCGAGTTGTCAAATTGACGCCGCAGCCGATGACGTCGGCTTCTTCAAATGCGGGCTTTCCTTTGATGAATGGACGTCCCTTTCCGCTGTGGTGGCATCCCTTAACGGCGTGACCCCAAAGGATTCCATTGCTTTCGTATCCGTAAGTGCCCTTGTAATATCCAACCCAAACGTCCAATGGCATTTGATTGCTCGCGAGTCCGATGTGAACATCGCTAAATTTATATATTTAAAAAAAATTCTCGGATTAGTGACTTAAAATCTTGAAAAAATGTCCTTTTTGGCATTTTTGAATAATTCCTTAAGAAAAATGCAATAAAAACCCAAAAATGAACACCTAGAGACGGTTATTAGATTCTTTTTTTTGGTAATAAATGTTTGATTTTTGGACTCAATTTTCCCATCAAAATCTTTTTTTGCGTTGATTTTTTTCTGAAAATTTTTGTTGGCAGCTCTGTTCTAAAGCATTTCGATGTCCAACTATTTATTAACTTACTTTGCTTTCTCCAAAATGGTTACTTCGTAGTAGAAAATGCCCAACTCGTTTTTTGGAATTGGCCGTTCAGCGAAGACAGAGTGCCACGCTGAAAATAAACTCAATTCAAAAATTGAGTACTTTTTACTTAAACCGTTTTAATCAAATTACTTTAGCAGAATAATATTTACCCCAATTATTCTTTCCCGTAATTTGAACAATTAATCGATCGGTCTCAGAGAGCGTGAGGCCCTGATGACATGCAGCGGAATCCCATCGATTTTGAACGGTTAGTCCTATGAAAATATTATTTTTAGTTTTCAAAATATTAAAAGCTCAAACGGATGCCTAAAAGAAAATTAATTTTTTCCCTTAATTCTAAATAAAATTTTATACCGAAATTACCAATTTTTCTCATCGCGGCAACTGTCTTTTGCAAGTCGTCAATGGTCGGTTGCTGTTCTTTCTGATGCTTCTCCATCTTCTGTTGCTGTTCTTTCTGATACTTCTCCATCTTCTGTTGCTGTTCTTTCTGATACTTCTCCATGTTTGCAATGTTCAGTTGCTGTTCTTTCTGATACTTCTCCATGTTTGCAATGTTCAGTTGCTGTTCTTTCTGATACTTCTCCATCTTTGCACTGTTCAGTTGCTGATCTTTCTGATACTTCTCCATCTTGACGACCTTTTCCTGCAGAGCATTCTGCTGTTCCAATTCAGCAAATTTGTTAGCATTCGACAGTTTCTGCTCCTCCAATTCGGTGATGACTTTCGCTTGGACAAAATTCAGCGAAAAAATGAACAAAATAAATAGAGAAATAAAGCCCATGATTCGAAATGGATCTAAAGTCAAGAATTGATAAAAGCGATCGATCGTGTCCTTTAACAATAAAATTTTTGTTTTTGTTTTTGCTGTCCGGGCTTCTTCACCCGAATTTGTTTTTTAAGTTTGGTCCAAAGTTTGTTAAAATCTAGGTTATTTACTACAAAGCTGATAAAATTTATTTTAATTAAATTATTTATTAACTTTAGACTGAAAGTCTTTTTCTATTGAATTAGGTAGTTTAAACAATTTCCCTACCAATTCCCTTTTGTCGTTCAGTCAACACGCCGATGGTCTGTTGCTGTTGTTTGTGCCCCAAAAAGTTGTTCAGTTTCTCTTCACGTTCATTGAATTGCTAAAAAGTTGTAAAAACAAGAAGAAATTCCGTTAAGGCTACTTGATCAATCGTCGCCCTCAGTGCTTTTTGATCAGTTTTTTGTTGTTCAGCATAAGCCGCTTGCTTCTGCTCAAGCCCATTAAGTCTTTCCAGCAATGCCTTCTGATCACTTTGCATCAACAAAAAGTGATCAATGGAAACTGAACGGTGCAAAAAAATTAAATGAATTGATTTCAAGAATTTCGTTTTTAAAGCCAAAAACATTTCCCTACCGCTTAGCTTCTGCTGGTCCTCATTTAACCAGCCAATTTTGTCGTTGCTTTCCTTTTGGTGCTGTTGCTGCTTCAAATTCATTTCTTCCATTAGATTCTTGTGAGCATTTAACAATTTCTCGTTTTCCTCTTGGCTCTGTTGCTGTTTGTTCTGATACTGCTCCATCTTTCTGTTCAGAGCCTTGTGATTTTCCACCAGTTGCTGATTTTCCAATTCAGCAGCAACCTTCGCTTTGGCCATCTTTTGAACAACAAACATTCATTGTTTTATATTTTTACAAATTTAAATTTATTTGGATAAATTATCAATTTATTAATCAAATTCATTTGTCAAAGAATTCAAAAGTTTCCACCTCGTCAATCTTTGAGCGATGTTCCTTTTGATCAGCTTTCTGTTTACGTTCCAACTCCTCGATCTTTGCCCGTAGCAGAGAAAAATGTTCAACTGAAACTTAAAGAAAAAGTAAATTTAATGACAAATTCGTGCCAGAATCTAAAAACTCAGTGCCATTTTGAAGGCTTTTTACATTGTTTTCATGGAGAGAGATAGCAAACAAGTTCAATGCCTTACCGCATTTCACTTTGCCCTGTTGTAACCATGTAACTGAAGGCTCAATGCTGCCAATGTTGTCTCGAAATTCCTTGAAAATTGTTTACAAAAATAATTTAATTTAAATTTAAAAATATTTATTGGACCCGACAGTCTAAAGAGGTATTTTATTGATCAAAAACAACTCACTGCCAATTGTCTACTCATCAGCACATCTTCATCATCACAACGACGTCCACCTCCAACCTTTTCGGGCACAATTTTTCTGGCACCCCCAATGCGACCGGCGTTGTTGTCGGCCAACTTCGGATGGAGCAGCACTTTGTACTCGCCGCGATGTTCGACCGGTTCAGCCCAGCACTGTTGTCGGTCAATGTCGACGAACATCGTGTCCGGCATGAAGGCTCTTTCCCGAATTTGCACTTGCAAATCAAACCGTGAAGCCATTTGTTCCATAGACATGGACAAATGCTTCGACAGAATCGCCCGCGTCATGTGGCCAACCGTCGGGTTGCCGTGTTCAGTACCAGAAAATGGTTCCGCTTCCGTTGTAAAGAATTCGTAGCGCAGACTTGGACAATAAGTGGTCGACTTGTCCACCCGTTGAACTTGCAGCACCGCCAAACATTTCTTCTTCGCGGTTGGTGTTGTCAGAAGCTGTTGATGCTCACTGAGTTGGTCCTGCACTTTTTGAAAAGAATATGTTTAATTTATTTAATTTTGTTACATTTTACATATTAATAAGTCTATTAACAACAAATCCGTACATGCTGAAGAGTGGCCATAACGTGGGCATGCCCAAATCCGGTGCCATCTGAGTATCAACCATTACAACAAGTTGTTGACTCAAGTGCATTCATTACCCTCGTCATTTTGTCCACCATCAGTCGACACCAAGTCGAAACCGCTCTCAGTTGGCGATGGCGAATCCGTCCGTTGGCGTGCGAGTTCATCGGCCAACTCAGCGATGGGCTGAGCGAAACTCGGCCACAGATACACTGAAAGAATCAAATTCGACATGCTTTGCGGCACAATACAAAAGGGTTCTTGGCGCAAATTTTGTTGATTAATCCTAAAAATTGTATTTTGAACCAGTCAAATGGATTTGTTTTTTCTGGACGTCCCGCGTAAAACGTTGCCTTTGTCTGCTGTCAGGTCGCCGTCGGTAGTGTTGGGTGAACTTGTCATCATTTTGTAAAGAAATTGATGTTTGGTATCTTAGAAGAGTATGAATTTTAAATATTAATCATTTTGTTGTTAGGGAGCGTATAATTTAACAATCACGCATTATTCCCTCCTGTTATGCCGGCTAGAGTTCGGTAAAATGTGAATTTCAAATTTAACAGGACCCGGAACGGGGATTCCGTGTTTTCACTAAAGGGGGGGGGGGATCAGTTCAGTGCCCACACTTCAGTACCGGACACTTCAGTCTTAGAGCTTTCGAATTGCATCTTGTTTGTTCGAGTTGGGTGAATTTATAATTTTAGAGCGAAATAATGAAAAAAATAAATAGGTGACCGGCCTATTCTCTTGGATTGCTTTTTTTAGTTATGAAACCCTTCAAAAATAAAGACAAATTAAAGAATTTGGACTATTTAGAAACACTTGATATAAATTAATAGGCCTATTGCTTATGGAGAGAATTTGGTTGTCATATTCATTATTAATGAATGAATGGAGAAATGGGAAATGCTCCGCCACCTTTTAAATGACTAATTCCGATTTTGGTGATGACCCCTTACTATTAGGCATTTCATTGATTGGCATTTGTTTGTACATAAAAAAAAGATTCATTTGTCCGGCAGCAGAGGGAACTTTGCCTTTGCATTTATTTGAATTTGTTGGGCAAAATGCTGATCCACAAAATGGCAGTGGAAAGAACCGCAGGACGGCACCGATATGTATCTGGTGATGTTCATCTTCATCCAACACAATCTTAAACAAACAAAGTTCAAAAATCACTCTAATGACCTCTCAAATATAACAATAAATTTATGATGGATGATCGATTTACTTTTTAGTTACACATATAAATATCTCCAAAATGGCACTTTCGTTGATTTGAGCCTTTTTGAACAAGTTCATTTTGCAAACCCGGTTTAAAGGCTTTGACTTTGGAAGGTTCATGAAAAATTTTCTGAATTCTGCTCTTCGGAGTCCATTTTGGCCTAACGGAGCGCGGCCACATTTATTGTGTAGAAAAACATAAAATTAAAAAAAAACAATGGGGCCCGTGAAGAGAATTGGGCAGTTGGGGGTGCCACGTCGTACATTGTCGGCAACAACATCATCGAACCCGGCATTTCATCACGCCAAGCAGCATTCTGAACAATGCCTAGTCGGTTGGAGCATCGCTTTTGGCGAGTGATCGGCCCAAAATGCGGCCCTAAAATCGATTTTTTTTTATTGGCCTTTCTCGAAAAAAAAATTTTCGCTTTTCTTTAATTTTACAATTCAAAAACCGTTTTAAATTCTCAATTTTTATTTTATGTTGATGAATTCTTAATCAGTGCGTCAAATATTTTCAGACATTTTTTACCGCATAAGGTAGAGATGCCAATTTTCCCATAAACCACATTAAAAAACAATTTATTAAATCACATTTTGGCCGTATATTTTGTATCCACATTTAGTTTTTTGTGCAAATTTTGTTTTGTCCGGACACATCAAACGCATGATTTGATAGCATAATTTATACATAAAACTTCAATTTAATTTGAAGACCCAAAACAACAATAGTAAACAACGCAGAATGTATTCAAAAAATCATTGTGAAAATCATCTTCAAGGCAATTCATTTACGCTTAAGAGACCCATCGAAGGGTAAAAAGACGATTCGTTCCCGGCCGATTCGTTCACCCCCGATTCGTTCTCTTTTCAAAAGTTTTTTCGTTATAACTTCTTTCAAAGCTAACCAAATCAAACATTTTTGGTATCATTCGAAAGCTTACAACTAGTAGAAGCTTTCAAAAGCAAAAGCTAAGCGATTGGCCAAATCTCAAAAAAGTTATGGCCAGAAACCGTTTTTTTTGCCACAATTGGCCATAACTTTTTTGAAATTTGGCCAATCGCTTAGCTTTTGCTTTTGTAAGCTTCTACTAGTTGTAAGCTTTCGAATGATATCGAAAATGTTTGATTTGGTTAGACTTGAAAGAAGTTATAACGAAAAAACTTCTGAAAAGGGGAACGAATCGGGGGTGAACGAATCGGCCGGGAACGAATCGTCCTCCGTCCCCATCGAAGCAGCCCATCGATGCACCCACCGATGCACGCTAAGACTGTCTGCGTCATTCGCTCAACGTAGAATAATCTCGCGTGCTCCGCTGCTTCCTCTTTAGATTTCGCGTCAACTAAATAAGAAATTTTTATTAATGCTTTTGAAAAAAAAGTAAACGCTGAGAAAACATCACGACTTTATACCACGTTGATAAAAGTTGCGTGCCCAATCTTCACAGCTGGCATCCAACGCATGGTACTTCACCCAAATACCACGAAAAACGTCCTTTTTTCATAAGAAACATTCAGTCCGGTGCTCGCTTTAGTTTTGTAATAGCTACGGTAGTAGCCCCAACTAAAACAAATAAGCACAAAGAAAGTTAAAAAAACTGTTGGGCTCTTTACTCAACTTTTAAAGTAGGGTTGGCGAGGGCCCGAGATTTTTGGGAAAACCTGGGGCTGGGCTGGAAAAACGGGACTAATGGACAAAAAAAGAAAAAAATGATTGGTAAAAACGGTACCCCCATATACTAAGGTTTTTGAAGGAATTTAAAAAAACCCAGGCAAAAAGTTCAGTATCAAAATGAACAAAATTGACCAATCTCAGTACAATCCGGGTAAACTCTATTAAAATGAAGATCGGGAGAGCCGAATGTTTAAAAGCAACAAAATTTTTTATCTAAATTTTCTCGTCCAATTTTTAAAGCATTTCGAGGTTTGCCTTTTTAATTTTGAGGAAAGGGCTGTTTTCGCGAACTTAACGATCGGTGATAAAGCAATCTTGTTGTAAATGCAACGATTAAATGGGTCGGCTTTTACTTCAATTGGCCATCGATCAGTTAAAACAGAAAATTAGTTTACCGGCTTTGTTTGCCATAGCTGAAAAAGTCGAAAGTGCACCGGTTCTCCATGCCACACGCGCCACAGACAAAATAAACCAAAACCGCGTGGTGCGCCGTGTCAGGCGCGCCCTTAAATTAATTTCAAGTATATAAAATATTAAAATATTTGGCAATCATTCAGAATTGCGGTCCCGCTGAATTTTTTAAATTTTGAATGTTTATAATTTTAAGGACTTGCAAATGTGGAACCCCGAACCCGAATTCAAACATTTTTGAAATTTAAAATACACGCTTTTTTGGTTCGATTAATTTTTTATATTGCATTTTCTAACCCGTTAAGAATTTAATATTTACAAAGATTTCGGGCATTTTTGAAGATTTAAGCTTTTTGGGTTCATGCATAAATTATTTTTCACTTGGCTGAACCTTTCGAAAAATGATCGAATTCCGATCCGGGGTAGACATTCGCAAAATCCGAGGTGTCTACGTAACCCTAGAAACAAACAGAGGACAAGGGCACAAAAGGGAAGAGAGAAGAGAGAATGAGAGACAGAGAGAGAGAGACAGGGAGAGAGAGGAGAGAGAGACAGGGAGAAAGAGGAGAGAGAGACAGGGAGAGAAAGAGAGAGAGAGACGGGGAGAGAAAGAGAGACAGGGAGAAGAGGAGAAGAGGAGAGAGAGACAGGGAGAGAGAGGAGAGAGAGACAGGGAGAGAGTGTGGTTAGAAAGTTTGGGGAATTGGTTACCGTACAGTAAGTAAATGTGGGGAATGAACGGGCAAAATACGTCGGATAACAAACAGACGCCAGAACAAGAGAACAAGGCACAAAAGAATCGGAGAAAAGTGGCGGGGAAATTGAGCCTCCCCGAAAATGATGGGGGACAAATTGATGTTGTGGGGAAAGGAAAGAAAAGCCTTAGTCCGGAAGGAAATCGTTCGTCGTTGCCGTTGCCGCCGGGGACGTGTACCCGGCACGGCAATCAAAGTTTCTTTTTTCGCGTGCTCAGGCGCCGAGGGGATTGGTAAACGCTTTGAACCGGTTCCCAATATATACGCATAAAACAGAAATGGCTCTCTACTAACCATTTTGCCACAAAATTAATTTTGTGTACTGTACGTAAGTGATTAACCGGGTGTTTTTTGACTAACCCCGATATCTTGGAGAAGCGGCGCAGAAAGCGGTAACTGAGTATACCGCACCAATTCCCTTATCTTTATACAAGAAATAAGGGGTACTTTCAAATCCCGCCACAGAAATATTTGGAGCCATAATTTCTTTAGTCGTATGGAGAATTTTTAGTTGTTGACCACAGTTTTTTTGGACAATTCCCTCCTCCAAACGTCGCAAAATGGGGGTTCTAATAGACGAAATACGGTAGTTCCCCGGGTCGGGTTTTTTTAATCGTTAAATTGCGTAAAAATCAAATTTATAGCTAAAAATTAGTAAGTTGATTTGTTTTTCTCGAAATAATTGACAAATTCGGAAACAATTAAATTGTTAATCGACAAACAACAATAAAAGACAGAAACCGTCAACAGCAAAATCCCATAAATCTCCTCGTTTTTCAGTTTCTAATTCCATCGGCAATGTTAAATTCAAAGTTCGGGCCAAAATTCGCTTCAATTTTGGTGCCAGGTCCATACAACGTAACGCATGGGAACAAATCGGCGCCAAAATCGACATCCAACCCGGCAGTTTCTTAAAAAATAAAAAGAGAATAAATAATTAAAAGAAATAAATGCAAAATATTTCAAGCATTCACAAAATCACTAAATCCAAAATTATTAGGACTTAAATAAAATTTAATAAAATATGTACTATTTTTAATATTCATCTTTTCCTTTCTCACCCAAACGCTGTCCATTTTTTGTGTAAATGATTTGGCGAGTTGCCAAATCCACGGCGCAGCCAATGACGTTGTGGACGCCAAATTTGGGCTTTCCTCCGATGTACGGACTTTCACCAAGATGGAAACAGCCCTTAACCGCAGCGTGGCCCCATAAATTGCCATTACTTTCGTATGCGTAAGAGCCGTTGTGACCTCCAACCCATTTGGCCAATGGCATTTGTTTGGTCGCAAGTCCAATGTAAATACCGCTAAATATAATTTTTTTTAAAGGAAAATGCTTCTAAAGCAGCTAGACTATTTATATTTAACTTACTATTCTTGCTCCAAGATGGTCACTTCATAGTAGAAAATGCCAAAATCCTTTTTTGGAATTGGCCGTTCAGCGAACACAGAGCGACACCCTGAAAAGAAGTTAATGCAAAAAAATTTGTAAACTCTTTTCATAAACCGATTTAATCAAATCATTTTAACAGAATAATATTTACCCAAATTTTCTCCAATAAATTGGACAATCAATCGATCGGGCTCAGAGAGCGTCAGGTCCCCGTGACATGCAGCGGAATCCCATCGATTTTGAGGGTTCAGCCCTAAGAAATATACCTTTTAAAATAAATTCAACAATTGAGCCCATGCTTCCATAAGGATCTAAAAGTCCAAACGTTGGCTAGCTGTATTTTATGAGTTTAAGTGTTCTCACCCCCTTTTTTCATGTCCTTCAATTCCTCCTTGACATCCTTTGCTTCTTCCTTCATCAATTCCAGTTTCATTTGCTTGATCTTTTCCCCCAAATGCTAAATTATAAAACTTTAGATCTGAAAATTATTTAAAAATTATAGATTGGGCCCGACAGAGACAGTAAAAATCGGTGTTTCCTTGATCAAAAACAAAACGCACTTTCAATTGATCGAGCTTTGCTTGTTCCTCCTCCTGCTTAGCCTTGCATTGTTTGCCATTGTTTTGCTGAATTTGGTCGTTTTTTTTGAGACGATGTTCCTTTTGACCAAATTTGATTGCAGTAAAATCTGCCGGTAAAGCTAAACCAACATTTATATGGCAATCAGCACATTGCGAATAAATGAAAAACATCAAAATCAGAAAAAATATATTATTAACAAAGTACATAATAAACTGGAAAGGGGGGGGGGGGTGCTAGAATCTCCGAAATTTAGTTTTTTTGTTTCGAAAATTATATATATGTTTATTTATATGTAGTTTTAAAGGGCGCATTTAACTTAAAATCGGCAAAATTAATTGCAAAATAACTTCTTCAAAA
Organism: Globodera rostochiensis; assembly: GCA_018350325.1. NCBI lineage: Eukaryota > Metazoa > Nematoda > Chromadorea > Rhabditida > Heteroderidae > Globodera > Globodera rostochiensis. Next base: position 2,515,662 of record JAEVLN010000015.1, on the reverse strand, counting down.
AGGCTCAAACCAACGAAAGTGCCATTTTGGAGATATTTATATGTGTAATTTAAAGTACATCCTTCGCTATCTTCATAAATTTTAATGAATTATTTTGAGCGGTCAGTAGTTTTGATTTAGAATTTGTGGGATGAAGATGAACATCACCAAATACATATCGGCACCGTCCTTAAGCTCTTTCCACCGCCATTTTGTGGGTCAGCGTTTTGCCCAACAAATTCAAAATGAATGCAAAGGCAAAGTTCCCATGCTGCCTCACAAATGAATTGAATGATCGATCAAAAAATACGGAAAATTCCAATTCCCCATTTATTCACAGGCTTTCTCAGCAATTTTCATTCAACAGTTCTGGCATTTTGATCTTTTCTGTTTTATCACAATTCTTTGGGTCAACATTTTGCTGTGAGCGAATAAAACATTCAAATTTATGATGAAAAGAGATTAATTTTCAAAAGTGAATGAATAAATATGTCCATCCCCCGTTTTTGAGGTCAACATTTGCCCAAAGAAAAGTCCATTCATTTCAGTCTATAAATACATTGAATCATAACGGTTAAATGTTCATTATTAAGAAAATCAATTTATTAATATTTATTATTCCTTTCTCTAATTTAGGCCTATTTGCTGAAGAGCGTCTTTTACGGGACAGAATTGCCGAATTGGAACACCAACATTCGCCAAAGAATATAAAAAAGAAATGCAAATGCGGTAAAATATTTAAACTTTCCTTAAAATTTTGTTAGCCAACTTAGTTTATGTCAGTTATGTTATCCGTGAATTAAATGGTCAAAAGGAACATCGTCTCAAAAAAAACGACCAAATTCAGCAAAACAATGGCAAACAATGCAAGGCTAAGCAGGAGGAGGAACAAGCAAAGCTCGATCAATTGAAAGTGCGTTTTGTTTTTGATCAAGGAAACACCGATTTTTACTGTCTCTGTCGGGCCCAATCTATAATTTTTAAATAATTTTCAGATCTAAAGTTTTATAATTTAGCATTTGGGGGAAAAGATCAAGCAAATGGAACTGGAATTGATGAAGGAAGAAGCAAAGGATGTCAAGGAGGAATTGAAGGACATGAAAAAAGGGGGTGAGAACACTTAAACTCATAAAATACAGCTAGCCAACGTTTGGACTTTTAGATCCTTATGGAAGCATGGGCTCAATTGTTGAATTTATTTTAAAAGGGGGTAAGAACATTTAAACTCCTAAAATACAGTTAGCCAACGTTCTTTGGCGTCCCATGCCATGCCGTTTTGGCGTCCCATGCCGTTTTGGCGCCCCATGCCGTGAACTACAGGTACATAAAAAAAACAACGCACATTAATGCGCTTAAGTGCCACATTGCGGTTGCTGGCCGGCACAAGCGACACCATCTCTTCGCCGTAGAACACGCTGGCGAACGCACCGGCGCCGATGCCTCGGACGTCCTTAAAACGTACAAATTTGTTTATCGATTAAATGGAAATCTTATTGAAAAACGCTTTTCTCTGTACACCTTGAAGTCGTAGATAGAGCACAACGGGCTCATTTCGTCTTCCCGCTTCTCCTCTTTGTCGTCAGCCGCCGTAGTTTCGTCTTCCTTGGGGTTGTCTTCTTTTTCAGCGTCGCCCTTCGGCTGTTGTCCGAAGTACTGAAAACGAAGGGCAATTTTTGGACTTTTGAACATTCATAGTGAAGATACATACACCTCAAATTTTTTTCGGACCAATTAATAGACTCGTTAATTGATAAATTATTATTGAAAAACATGATTTTAACTAGAGCTCGGCGGGAATGGGATTCCCTCGTGAAAAGTGCGGGATTCCCGGTCCCGTTCCCGCACTTTTTGAAATTCCCGCTCCCTCAATTTTTATTTTAGTCGTTTTCCCGCACCCCGCAAATAATTCTTCGGCAAATTCTTTCCGATTTTTAAAAAAAATTTATTGGTTGCAAATCTCTTAATAATTGAATCGAAAATTCAAAATCTTCTCGGCGGCGCCTATCGGCACCGCCGACGGTACTTTTCCGTTATGGCGCCACACATTTAAATTTAAAAAAAAGGCAACAAAAAGCTAAATTCTGAGAGTTACCCGGGGGTTATCGAGGTCGCTGATTACGAATATGTCATCTTTTTAAGGTCCATTGTTAATGTAGTTTGGTGTGTGTAAAAAAATTAATAGTGTTTAATTTATTAAGCAAAATTTCCCAAAGACTCCAAAATTCGATACTCAAAAAAACAGAAAAACCTTTAATTATCGAAAGGTTTCGATTCAATTTTTTTTTACTTTCGCAAAATTCTGCCAAAAGCCCATTGTTAATGTTGTATAATGTGAAAACAATATTGCCGGCTAATCGTAAGTATAAAAACGCTTTTTTCAAATTTGGCAAATAAATCTGAATATCTACATAGATAGTTTTACGCGGACTAAGTCCCCGCCGGGGGACACGGGATTATAAAACGGGCACGAGTTTTTGTGGCAAATGCCATGAATTTTGGAAATTTGCCATTGAAGTCAAAAATTTCAATTTTTACGGGAAAATGAGAATTTTCAAAAATAGTACTCCTTGATTCGTACAATTTCAAGTCAAAATCTTCAAAAAAAATGTCCCGGCGGCCGGATCCCTCACAACGCGACTGTTGAGCTACATATTAAGCAAAATAGTTATGAAAAAATGTGCTGCATTTTCGGGCCACAGGAAAGCAACTAAAAAAGGAACATTGCTGACCAACATAAAGAGAAATGTGACAACCTTTCGGTCAGACAATTCCAAAATTTGTTGTCCACTCTCGTGGAGATGCCATGACCGTCTGTCTCTCTCTTTTTATCACACTATATCTTCAAAAAAATAAAATTTTCAGAAATTAACTAAAACAAATTTTAGATGGGGTGCGTTGATGTCCAAATTACTCTCACCGTCTGTCTCTCTCTTTTTAGCACACTATCTTCAAAAAAATAAAATTTTCAGAAATTAACTAAAACAAATTTTAGATCGGGTGCGTTGATGTCCAAATTACTCTCACCGTCTGTCTCTCTCTTTTTAGCACACTATTTCTTCATAAAAATAAAATTTTCAGAAATTAACTAAAACAAATTTTAGATGGGGTGCGTTGATGTCCAAATTACTCTCGCCGCCTGACTCTCTCTTTTTAGCACATTATTTCTTCGAAAAAATAATATTTTCAAAAAAGTAACTAATTCAATTTTTAGATGGGGTGCGTTGATGTCCAAATTACTCTCGCCGCCTGACTCTCTCGTTTTAGCACATTATTTCTTCGAAAAAATAAAATTTTCAAAAAAGTAACTAAAACAATTTTTAGATGGGGTGCGTTGATGTCCAAATTACTCTCACCGTCTGTCTCTCTCTTTTTAGCACACTATTTCTTTCAAAAAATAATGTTCAAAAAAATGACTAAAAATTGTTTGATAGGGTGCGTTGATGTCCAAATTACTATAACCGTCTGTCTCTCCCTTTTAGCACACTATTTCTTCAAAAAAAATAAAATTTTCAGAAATTAAACTAAATCTCTCTTTTTAGCACACTATTTCTTCAAAAAAATAAAATTTTCAGAAATTAAACTAAAACAAATTTTAGATGGGGTGCGTTGATGTCCAAATTACTCTCACCGTCTGTCTCTCTCTTTTTAGCACACTATTTCTTTCAAAAAATAATGTTCAAAAAAGTGACTAAAAAATTGCTTGATAGGGTGCGTTGATGTCCAAATTACTCTCACCGTCTGTCTCTCTCTTTTTAGCACACTATTTCTTTCAAAAAATAATGTTCAAAAAAGTGACTAATTCAATTTTAGATGGGGTGCGTTGATGTCCAAATTACTCTCGCCGCCTGACTCTCTCTTTTTAGCACATTATTTCTTCGAAAAAATAAAATTTTCAGAAAATAAAGTAAAACAATTTTTAGATGGAGTGCGTTGATGTCCAAATTACTCTCGCCGCCTGACTCTCTCTTTTTAGCACATTATTTCTTCGAAAAAATAAAATTTTCAAAAAAGTAACTAATTCAATTTTTAGATGGGGTGCGTTGATGTCCAAATTACTCTCGCCGCCTGACTCTCTCTTTTTAGCACATTATTTCTTCGAAAAAATAAAATTTTCAGAAAATAAAGTAAAACAATTTTTAGATGGGGTGCGTTGATGTCCAAATTACTCTCACCGTCTGTCTCTCTCTTTTTAGCACACTATTTCTTTCAAAAAACAAAAAAGTGTCTAAAAATTGTTTGATAGGGTGCGTTGATGTCCAAATTACTCTAACCGTCTGTCTCTCTCTTTTTAGCACACTATTTCTTCAAAAAAATAAAATTTTCAGAAATTAAACTAAATCTCTCTTTTTAGCACACTATTTCTTCAAAAAAATAAAATTTTCAGAAATTAAACTAAAACAAATTTTAGATGGGGTGCGTTGATGTCCAAATTACTCTCACCGTCTGTCTCTCTCTTTTTAGCACACTATTTCTTTCAAAAAATAATGTTCAAAAAAGTGACTAAAAAATTGTTTGATAGGGGCGTTGATGTCCAAATTACTCTCAGCGTCTGTCTCTCTCTTTTTAGCACATTATTTCTTTCAAAAAATAATGTTCAAAAAAGTGACTAAAAATTGTTTGATAGGGTGCGTTGATGTCCAAATTATTCTCACCGTCTGTCTCTCTCTTTTTAGCACACTATTTCTTTCAAAAAATAATGTTCAAAAAAGTGACTAAAAATTGTTTGATAGGGTGCGTTGATGTCCAAATTACTCTCACCGTCTGTCTCTCTCTTTTTAGCACACTATTTCTTTCAAAAAATAATGTTCAAAAAAGTAACTATAAAATTGTTCGATCCGTCTGTCTCTCTTTTTTAACACACTATTTCTTCAAAAGTAAAATTTGTGGTAAAACTCCTAAATTATGTCAAAAATTGTGTGAAAACAGTGCCCGCGAATAGGGCCCTTGTCGAAATGGAATATTTTCATTGTCCAGGGAAAAACTGTTATCGATTTTTGTGTCTGCCCTACCGATCCATAGCCCATAAATTCAAGTTTTTGATTCCTCTCTACATTTGCTTTACGACTAGAAGATTGAAACCCGAACTAAATCAAAGTGGTCGCCAAAAGTAAAGCGACAAAAATTTTTTTGTTTAACGCGCTATAGCAAACTAAAGAAACATTGTGAGACAAACTGATCAGGGGCTTTTTTGTACATTATCAAATTATGCCTGCATGAATTTTTTTTTGTATTTTTGGCCAAACAAAAAATTGATTTTTTTGTTTTAAATTTTGTCGCTTTACCTTTGACGCAGTAAAAAGTGGTGCAATTGGATATGGGGTCAAACAATGTTTTAACGTGAGGTGTCTGACACTATTGCTCTACGTCATTTTAAAGCCCAGAAAAAATGCTACAAAAAAGCCCTGAACACTTTATCTCACAATGCTTCTTTAGTTTGCTATAGCGCGTTAAACAACAAAAATTTTTGTCGTTTTACTTTTGGCGACCACTGACTTTAGAAAAATCTTTTTTTTTTCAAAAAAGTACCCGCTTAGCTTTTGCCTTTTGATAGCTTCTAATAATTGTACGCTGATATCAAAAATCTTTGATTTAGTTGACTTTGAAAAAGTTATGAGCAAAAAAGCTTGAAAAATGGTATTGGGTACTAGCGAGTTGGCAGGTAGAGAACGAGTCGGGGTTCGTCCATTTTTATATGTATGTATTAAAAATTACATTTTTTCAGTATTACTTATTGAAAACAAAAATCATTTGGATTTGCAACGGCAAAAAATGTCTGACAATCCGAAGAATGCGGAGAAACAATTGAAAGCAATGTTAGTTCTGTTTATTTCTACAAGATCAGTGGAATCGCCCCGACCTCGCCGAAATGAAAGTCTTTTTTTCATTAGCGAAAGAAAAAATTTAGAAATTTTCGATGGTTTTCACGCCCTTCCCGCTTTAACGAGAAAATTTTGCTATTTTTGAGCAATTTTAACAAAACTGGAAATTGTTTATTTGTGGCACTAATTCATCTCATTTAACCCCCGAATTTTCAGTTTCATTTGTGACGACCTTTTGTTTGAAGTTTTCAAATTCTGTGGACATTTCGTGCTCGGATTGAAAGTTGCGTTGATCGGCGATCGTTTTGACTTTTTGGTGGACGCGCATTTCAAATCGATGGAATGGACGTTGGGTCAATTGGAAGTCCGTCGCGCAACTGAGGGAAATGGCGCTGAAATTGTCAAACGCTTTGGCGAAGAAGTTGAGCGTCTTCTGCCAATTCCGCAAAAAGCGCTGCCAGACAAAGTGATCGGATTCAGAGTCCTTCGAATAAGGTCATTTGGTCAGCTTTTAAATATTTGTTTTTTCATACACTTTAGTTACATCGACCAAAATGTCATCAAATTTCTCCAAAACATTCGCCGCCTTTTCGACTCCAAAGGCACCTATCTTTACATTGGAACAGACGAGGACGAAAACCGCAGTTGGGAGATCATTTGGCACCGAATTTGGCCCTTGATCAAGGACAACATTTACGGACTTGACTTGTATACCTTCCAACTCGACGGTTGGCGCCAATTCTCTCCGACCGTTCTCAACGATTGCCCAAAACTCCGATTGATTCATTGCGATACTATTTTTCCCGCGTTCCCGGCCGATGACAGTGCCGGCGCTTCTTCTGCACAAGCTTGGCTAAATGGTTGTGTACGCCGCGCGGAGATGGCATTCCGAAGGTGTTGGAAATCTATAATTTTCATTCGGAAATGGAGGGACTGAAAATGGTGATTTTTTGAATTTTGTCTTATTGGACTTCCGGCTTTAAATTACAATTATTTCATTTTAGGCATTTTTCAAATCGACCGATCCGGTCAATTTCATCATCTGTCTGTATCATTGGTTTGGTGTCATTGTGCCATTTGAACTGAAAAACATTTTGACGGGAGAGCGATTGGAATTGCGTTACATTAAGCAACAATTTGGCGAAGACTATTATTGGCGGTTGGTTCGTTGCCCAGTTGAGCGCGACGAAGCAAAATGGGCTGAGTGGGAGACGGGGGCAGCTGCGCGGAATTGGCGTCAGTGGAATTGCATCGGCATTGCCTTCAAGGACTGGGACATCGGCGACGGGTAAAGAGGCTTAATTAATTGTTGGAAGCATCCCCATAGCCTCCCGGTTTCTCCCAGACGTGCCAGGATCCGTTGACTCAGCATTGCCAGAACTGGATGATCCTTTTTCGAGTTTGGTGTTTTTGTTTGGCGATGCATCTGAATTCTCTACGTGAGTCAGTCAAAAATTTAAGTTAAAATATTTCGATATTTACATAAATTTTTGTTAGTCACCCCACACACTGAAAAGCGATGAAATATTGCGCCAAATTTTTAATTTGAAAAAATTTTTCTGACCCGTCTCCAGCAGAATAGAAGCGGCCACAAGCAAGCAAATGGCGGCCAAGAAGAGAAAGGTAGGCATTTTTAGGCAATAAAAATGAAATCGTTTTGAATGATGGCTATTTGCTGCATGCCACCGCTTTTATACGCCTTTAATCGCAGGCGTAGAAGTGCCTTTGTTCTAAAATAGCATTGCCACGAAGAGAGTGGAGGGGACGCGAGAAAATGCGTTGGCATTTACGAAAAGACAAAGAATATGCCAGAATTGGAGGGCATTCGGGGCCCCCTGATTATGCCTTTGGGGGAAAATTGAAGCATTACGGCTAATGTATTGTATGGAAAAAGCGCCCCTAGGCAGAGTAAATGGCCACAGAAGCAGAGATATTGGTCGATAAATCTGAATTGAACTTTGCATATGACAGGGGCTGCTTTTAGCGGGTGAGGTGACGTGGAACTTTTGGGCATCCTCTAAATTTCTATTTTCGTGCACTTTTTACGAAACCCCAAAGGAAGCATCCAACAAGCCTTTTCTAATGCCTGTCGATACACGAAAGGCCCAGAATTTATCTAATTTATTCAAGTCCCGTCTTCTTGGCCACGGAGTTCAGTCATAAAAACCACGGACAGCTTGGCGCCGGGCCGTTTTGGCGCGACAAATTTGGCTCGGGTAGGGTCATCGAATTCGGGTCAGGGATTCGAAAATTGGTCGAAATGAAAGTCAGATTTGAATTCTACGCCCCACAAATTCTACTTTTGATCACATTTTCGGATTTGGTAAAGGGTATTAGTTTCTGTAAATTCCTATTGGTTACGGTAATGAGAAATGTGATAGCATATATCGGTATGAAATATGACATATCATAGCATTCATTTTCGCGAAGCTCGAAGCCGAAGTTTCGCCCAGCGCTGACCTCGCCCCCGTTTTGATGTTCTGTTCAGTTTTTGAGCGCATTTATTTATTTGTGAGAAGAACATAAAATGTGATTTTTCGACAAACTATTTAACAAAAATGCAAGAAAACAAAAATTAAATTTTTTTTATATATAACAGTTTCAGAGATGCCCAAGTTCTTTTCGCTAAACTATTATTCTCAGCTAGGTTAGGGGATAAGAGCAGGGTAAAAAGGAATAATTTAATGTTTGCAAATAAATTCCACGGTTATGAGGGCCAATGCGCTTATTATGTTTAGAATTTTTAAATCTAAAATCTGTTGGGGGGAAAATAGCAGAGAATTCAAACGGAATAAATTGGCATCGAATTTAATGCCGCCGCATTTATTTTTTCCCGTTGATGAGACACGTGGGACAGCACTGGTAGCTGCGGCCGATGCCTAACGGACCGCAGCCTCTGGTCTCAGTGCCATCGCAGTCGCAGCCCAATTGTTTGGCGGTGTTAAACCAAAAGCCGCAACGGCTCCACGTGCAACTGAAAAGCCGCCCAATTTTTTGCAGGGACCGACTAAGCAAAAAAACGACGAAATACCGAAAAAATGTTTTTAAAAGTTGATAAAAGATTTTGTTAGGGGTATACAAGGACGTCGAATCCGAACCTGACCTCCATTTCGACCACGAACCCCGGACCCGAATTCGAACAAATTTTGGTAAAATTTAATAGTTTTTCGTCGTTCGGGGTCGGTAGCCCGTCATTGCCCGATCCTTCACTTTTCTTGATAATATTTGTGTTTGATATGTAAAACTTTTGTTGGACAAGTCCGTTTTGCACATTTTCAACGGGGCTATTATAGTAAACCCTATTTTGGCGCACAATACAATTTCGGGGCCAAAATGATTTTTGGAAATTTTGAATTTGGAAAAAGGCCTAATTTGGGACCGGGGTTTAAAATCGGGATTCTACGCCGCCAAAACCACGTTTATAATTTTTTTTTTGGCATTTTATGGTTTTTAACTGAATTGAGATTTTGTGGGGTTGGCATTTTGTTGCCGCGCCAAATGTCCCCTCCCGCAAACAATTGTTTATCGGGTCATTCATTCCCTCTCCCCCTTTGACCTGTCAATTTTTCTCTGACAAATTCCTCCCTCCTCCTCAATTTTAAATCGATTCTTTTTTGGCTAATGTCAATTCCTTTTAAACTTTTATCATTTTTAGAAACTAAATATTAAAATTTTTTAGTATAAATTAAAATGTCAATTTCGGCCGATTCAACCAATGGAGGGGAAATAACAGCTGATCAGCAGGGTAAGAATTCAATTTATATTTAATAAACTCCTTATTAATAATTCCATTTTTTGAGAATTTTGGCCTCCAAATCTCGCCAATTTGGACCCTTCCGAAGAATTGCGTCTTTTGCGTGCCCGAATAGTCCAATTGGAACGCCAACAAACGTTCAATAATTTACCAACCTCCTCAAATGCCAGTTTTGATTTGGTGCTTAAAAATGGAAAGAGACGAAAAATAAGTGCACTTGAGCAAAAGCAAACGGCGAATTCTGAACAACAAAAAGCACGGCTAGCAAAGATGGAGGAGTATCAGAACAAACAGCAACAGACCATTGACGCGTTGATGGGTAAACTTGGTTGAGCGTAGAAAAATTAATTTTTAGGGATCTTTATTTTTATTTACGACAAAAATTTACATCCGGGGTTCAAAAGCCTTGCGATTGGACAAATATAAAGAAAGTTATGGCCAGAAAATCCCCCAAAGCCTAAAAAGGTGCTTCTAGGAGTATTCGGGGCCTAGGTTCTGAATCTGACATTTATTTCAACCAATTTCGAACCCCGGACCCGAATTCGAACAATTTTTGAAAATCAATTTTAGACTCAAAATCTTGCAAAAAGCCACAAAATTACAACGCAGCGACAAGTAAAGACCGATTTACGCTTTAAAATGATTTGTTTGGCAAAATTGCTTTTTTGGCAAATTTTGAATTTTCGAAAAATGTTCGAATTCGGGTCCGGTGTTCCAAATTGGTCGAAACTAATGGCAGATTCGGATTCTACGGGCCCGAAAACCTCTAGAAGGACCTTTTTAGGCTTTGAATACATTGAAAAAAAATTTTGTAAAAAATTGTGAAAAAAGCGCACGTAAACGACACAAGTACCAATGTTAGCTTCAACCCTTCGAGATATTTCCTTTTTCACTATTTTATTGAATTATGAAAATCGATTTTTTTCGGGTCCAATGTTCGAAATTTGACGAAAAGGAGGTCAGATTCGGATTCTACGTACACAAAAATCTTGAATCATCTTTTTACGAATTTTCAAATGAAAAAAAATTGGGCTCCCCATTTTTAAGCTTGATGAGAATGCGCGCTGCTGCATTCCATGTTTTTGTATCTCAAAATAATTTTGGTTTTTTGCTCGTTTCAGTTTCCATCGATCAGTTTTCATCGAAGCATCAAACACACGAAAAATTGTTAAATGATCACCAGAAACTAATGGAAGAAATGAAGGAACAACGGAAAATGGCCGATTTGGAGCAGCAACAGCATCAAAAGGAAACCAATGACAAAATTGGCTGGTTAAATAAAGATCAGGAGCATTGCGGTAGGGAGAAATATGTTTTTATTTGTCTTCAAGCAACGCGATTCTTCAAAATCAATCAATTCATTCAATTTTTGTTTGCACCGTTTCAGTTTCCGTTGATCAGTTTTTGTTGGTGCAAAGTGATCAGAAGGCATTGCTGGACAGGCTTAATGCACTTGAGCAGAAGCAAGCGGCTTATGCTGAACAACAAAAAGCTGATCAAAACGAACTCAGTTCAACAATTGATCAAGTGGGTTTAAACTTTAAGGGGGCGGCTGATGTCAATGCTATGATTTTTAAGTTGAGTTGGGTGGGGCCTGAATTGTTTGGAAAAAGCGGAATCGGGGACACAAAAAAAAAGGCCCGGTCAAAAAAAAGGTACTAATGGACAAAACTAAAGAAAATAGTTAATAGTAAAAAAACGGGACCAATTTATACAACTTTAAGCAATGCAATGAACGTGAAAAGCAACTGAACAACTTTTTGGGGCAGTTTATTGAAGGACAGAATAAAAAGTTTGAGGAACAGAAGGAGGAATCGGACAGAATGCTTCACAAGCAAATGAATGAATTTGAAAATAGTTCGAAGAAAGAGCTCGAAAAGGTGGGAAATATGGACAAATATTTTAATTAAATGAGTTTGGGATTTTTGCTGTTTCGGATTTCGGGAGTAAAATGTCATTTTGAGCTTTATTGCATTTTCTTAAAAGAGTTTTTGTCTACAATTTCGCCATAAGTTTTCATGAAATTCAAAGATTTGACTTAATTATTCAAAAATATCGCAGCCCTTAAATCCTTACATTTCAAATATGTTATTTAAAAATTTAAATAAATATTAAAGGGAATGAATCAGCTGAAGGGAGAATTGATTGCAAAGATGGAGGAGCAATATCAGAAAGAGCAACTGAAGATGAAGCAGTATCAGAAAGAGCAACTGAAGATGGAGCAATATCAGAAAGAGCACAAACAGAAGATGGAGCAGTATCAGAAACAGAAGATGAAGCAGCATCAGAAAGAGCAGCAACAGAAGATGGAGCAGTATCAGAACAAACAGAAACAAAAACAAAACACCAACGTGTTGACTGAAGCACAAATGCCTCAACAAAATCGATTGAAATCCGCTGCTTGTCACGAGGACCTCACATTCTCTGGGACCGATCGATTGATTGTCCAATTTACGGGAGAAAATTCGAGTAAAAAGATTATTTTGTTATTGATTGATTAAAATAAGAAAATTATTCTTTTAATTTTTTGAATCCGCTTACTTTTTAGCGTGGCGTTCTGTGTTCGCTGAAAGGCCAATTCCGAAGAACAATTTCGGCATTTTCTACTATGAAGTGGCCATTTTAGAGCAAGGGCTGTAGTAAGTTAAATAAGATTAAATAGTTTAGCTTCGAAACTGCTTTAGAAGCATTTTCCGTAAAAAACTTCTTTTTATTTAGCGGCATTCACATTGGACTTGGGACAAAACAAAAGCCATTGAACAGATGGATTGGAGAGAATGAAGGCTCTTACGCATACGAACGCTATGGCAGATTTTATGGTCACGCAGTTGAGGGATGTTCCCACACCACCAATGGACGTCCGTACATCGGAGGAAAGCCCGAATTTGGCATTGGCGACGTCATCGGATGCGGCATGGATTTGGCAACTCGCCAAATCATTTACACAAAAAATGGAAAGCGTTTGGGTGAGAAAGAAAAATAATAAAATTAAGGCATTTTCTTTTTTAACTATTTAGTCGGGGTTGGGGTTTGGGGTTTTTCAGGGTCAGAAGTGTCGGGGTCGGGGAAAACCCCTAAAAAAGGCCTAAATTTGCGGGGTCGGGGTGACAACCCTAATTTAGATGAATTATATTTGAGTTTAATTATATTTGTTATTTATTTTGTTTTTGCAGAAAGTACCGGCTTGTTTGTCTCTTTTTTCGCTGATTTGTTTCCTTGCATTACGTTGTTTCATTCTGGCGACAAAATTGAAGCGAATTTTGGACCCAATTTTGAATACAAATTCTGATGTTTGAGGAGGAAGCGCCCGGACAGTGAAAAACAATTTTTTAAAATTTATTTTTTCTTTGGAATGTTACAACCGATGAAAATTTTAAGCGTATTATCAAAATTTGTCTGATTTGATTTTTATGTCATTTTGCTCGAATAAAGAAATTATCAAGACTCGATTCTAACAAAGTAAAAAATCAGGTTCGGCGACTGAGAAAACAAGATTACACCATACGCAAAAATCAAAAATTATTTGTAAATAAACATACAAAATTTTAAAGTTTTTTCCGTTTTTTCAAAAAAGATTTCAGCCCATCCCTGCCACCCACCACTCGAGACAAATGACAAAATTGCCGTAGCTGAAAATAAGGTGAACATTAATTGGCGGCTAATTTTTAATCTATTAGCATCAAAAACTCATTATAAATTGAATTGATAAAAGCTTTGATCGACAAAAAATAAATAAATGATAAAACCAACAGCAAAACCAATAAATCCCCTCTCTAAATGCCATCGGCGGCAATGTTGAATTTGAAATTCGGGCCAAAATTCGCTTTAATTTTGCCAAAGCAATACAACGAAATGCATGTAAACAAATCGGCGGCAGAATCGACAAATAACCCGTCAGTTTCTGCAAAATAACGCAAGGAAATAGTTAATCAAATAATTTAAAATTGAAAATAATTTTTTTAATTTTTTTTTCTTTCTCACCCAAACGCCGTCCATTTTTTGTGTAAATGATTTGGCGAGTTGCCAAATTGACGCCACAGCCGACGACGTCGCCGACACCAAACGAAGGCTTTCCAACAATGAAAGGAGGTCCAACGTGGCGGGAACATCCCTCGACCTCGGGACTCCAAAAAGTGCCACCGCTTGTGTATGCGTAAGTGCCTTCTTCAAATCCAACCCATCCGTCCAATGGCATTTGTTTGGTCGCGAGACCAATGAGAAGATTGCTAAATATATATTTTTTTAAAGAAAAATGCTTCTGAAGCATTTTGAAGCTTAACTATTTATTTATTTAACTTACCCTCCTTTCTCCAAGATGGTCACTTCGTAGTAGAAAATGCCGAATTTCACTTTTGGAATTGGCCGTTCAGCGAGGACAGAGCGGCACTCTGAAAAGAAGTTAATTCAAAAATTTTGTGAACTCTTTTCATAAACCATTTAAATCAAATCAGTTTAATAGAATAATATTTACCCGAATACCCTCGAGTAAATTGGACAATCAATCGATTGGGCCCAGAGAGTATGAGGCCCTCGTGACATGCAGCGGAATCCCATCGATTTTGAAGGGTTAGTCCTACGGAAATATAATTTTATTCAAAGTAGGGTAGGACGGGACCGGTACCAGGACGGGATTTCCCGTTTTTTTCAGGTCCCGGTCCTGGTCGGGACTTTTTAAAAGCTAAAAGTCCCGGTCACCGGGACGAAATGTACACCCCTAATGATGGCATCATCGAGCGACAATTTTAATCTTTTTTACAAGTGGACAAGGTGTGTCTTAGTGGTTTTTCTTCCGACAAGTCTAATGTTTTGTGTCGTGTTCGAATCCTCTTGAGTGCAACACTAATTTATTATTTTCCTATACTCACATAATCTTCCACCAATAATAAAAATGTTTTAATAGTTTTAAATATTTTTTAAAATGCGAGCAAAACAAGAATAGATACAGGAATTTTTTAAATAAATTCATCACTCTTTCTGAATTTTTGCTTCAATTTCCTTAACAAAGATTGCCAATTTTTGTAAAAATTTCTCCGACGGCGCCTGTCGGCACCGCCGGACATCCTCGACTCTCTCTGAAATTCCGAAGCAAAATTCATAATTTTGCTAAAATTTTGATGAAATTTCTTAACAAAAGTTCATTTTTCTCGGCGGCGCCTATCGGCACCGCCGACCCCCACCTCCCCTACCAAAAGTAAAGCAGAATCTCAAAAAAAATGATGATGATAATAAATTGAAGTCAAGACAATAAGGAAGATATTTTTAATAACAAAAAAAATTTTGTTTTCCCATTGAACATTACAAAAAAAATTTCCCCTTGAAAAGTCCCGGTTGAAAATCTTCGTCCCGGTCCCGGTCTGGTCCCGTCAAGTCCCGGTCCCGGATTTTCTGATTTTGGGAAGGGCCTTTTGCCCATAAATGGCAATTGAAATTTTTAATTTGCAGTCGATTTTTCGCGAAGAATGGCCCGAACATCGATGTTACGAATAGCAACGGTACCACCGGGTTGTTTGCTTGCCTCTCCCAACCAAAAAAAGAATCGCTTTTAGCTTTTAAAATCCTATAACTTTTGTTTAACAGAGTAGTATGAATGCCAATAATGTATTCTCCAATCAGTTCTAAAAAACAACAATTTTCCAACATTTAATGCCAAGTGTTTAAAATGCCAATAATGTATTCTCCAATCAGTTCTAAAAAACAACAATTTTCCAACATTTAATGCCAAGTGTTTAAACAATTCTTTTCTTCTCATAACGTTCCGAATTCAATTTGCACTGGCTGAGGCATGGCGAGTCAAAAGTTCCACAATTTCTCGATGTCCCATTTCAACAGCTGCGTCCCGCGCCGTTTTGCCTTAAAGAAACTGTTCTGTGAACTTTCCCTTGCCCCGAAGAAAAGAGGCATAAGACCTAATAAAAATATTAAAAATAAAGAATTAAAAATACTTATTATGATTTGGAAGTGTCAGAAAAAAATCCTTGAACGGCTGTTTTAAATCCCCTCACCCTCAATTGTCCGATCAACGCGCGCGCCCTTCGACAGCAAAAAGCGGACAACGTTCGTATTCCCTGCGAGAGATGCGATCATCAACCCGGTGAAACCGAGTCTATGCGTAACTTCGATGTCCTGTCCTTTGTCCACGAATAATTTGACTGCAATTAAGAAATTTTTAGGGCCCAATTGCGGATCGCCGAAATTAAGAAATCAAAACGAATTTAGCCCACCGATTTCCAAATGGCCTCCCATGCACGCTGTCGACCACGGCGTGCTAAACGCCGCGTCCTGGTTTCCATCAGCGCCTTTGGCGACTAACTCTTTGCACACATCCAAATGACCTGCAGCTGCCGCGAGTAAAAGTGCCGAATACCCTAAAATTTAAGCGAGAATAAAAATATTTGCGGTTTGAAAGAGTGCCCCGCCAGCAGGTAATCCTTTTAAACGGCCTTTCTATTTAAATTCTCACACCTTCTTTCATTGTCCGATCGACACGCGCGCCTTTTGACAGCAAAAAGTGCACAACGTTCGCCTTCCCTGAGCGAGATGCGCCCATCAACCCGGTGAGACCATCGCTATTCGCAGCATCGATGTTCTGGACCTTCCCCACGAATAATTCGACTGCAATTAAAATTTAAGAAATTTGGGCAATGCCGACTTTTTAAGAAATTTCGCCATTTTTTGAAATAAATCATATCGCATTTCGCCCACCGATTTCCAAATGGCCTCCCCCACACGCTTCCAACCACGGCGAGACGCCGTCCTCCGCCTTCTGGTTGACATCAGCGCCTTTGGCGACCAACTCTGCACACATCCAAATGACCTCTCCATGCCGCAAAGAAAAGAGACGACAAACCTGAAAATCAGAAATTTATGTTAAAAGTAAAGAATTAAAATATTGCGCACAACGAGGAATCATAAACAACAAAACGCTTCGTTTAGTTTATTACCTTATTTTGTAAATTTATTTCTAGCAACTAATACTTTAAAAGTTTACACGACATTTTTTGTTTAAATTCCATCACCTCCGTCCGTTGTCCGATCAACGCGTGCGCCTTTTGACAGCAAAAAGTGCACAACGTTCGAATTCCCGTTGATGGATGCGGCTATCAACCCGGTGAGACCGTCGCTATTCGCAACTTCGATGTTCTGGCCATTCTTCACAAGGCGTTCAGCTACAATTAAAAGTAGCGATGCGATTTAATTTTTACAAATAATAATTCAAAATATTACCAAAACAAACTACTTTTATAATGCAAAAGATTTCGAGTAAAAAGCGCGCTTAAGCCAAGCTAGGCTTAGGTTGCCCTAAAGAGCCTAAGCCAAACAAAGGAAATTTGTACGGGTTTTGAAGCACTTAAGGAAGTTGGGACCAGCGAGCGGAAATGGAAAAAAAATATTTCAAATTTCTGACATATTTGGACTTGGAATTACGATTTCCAAAAATGTCAGTAGATTCCTACAATTATTCTTCAGATTGCGTAGCAAAATCTTTAAACTATGCAAAAAAATTTCTGTGTAGAAAATAATATGTAATTAAAATTAGCTTTTTAAAATTTGCGACGAAGTGCTTTGACTTAATTAAAGTATATTTAGAGAGGTGGAGAACTTAGGGTAATTTTCCATTTTCGCTGGGGTAAAAAAATTGTTTTGAGGAGTGGGCCTGGTTGGCTATGCCCCTGGTTTAATGATATTAAATTTTTCTAAAAAATTTCCCTTTAACTGTTTCTGTAACTGACCGATGTCCAAGTTCCCTGTCGCGCACGCTACCAACCACGGCGTTTCGTTGTTATTCGTACATTTTAACCCAACTATTGAAAAAAAGAGTAATTTTCATAGCACTGAAAACGAATAAAGAAGCAGATGGGCAACTTTTTACCACTATTATAGAAGTCGCATGCCCAATGTTGACAGTTGTGATGCAACGGATGGTATTCCCTCCGCATACCACGAAAAACGTCCTCGACTTTTTCATATAAAATACACAATTTGTTCTCCGCAAGGATTTTGAGAGTGCCACGGTAATAGCCCCAACTAAAAAAAATAAAAAAAGAAATGATTGGAACTTTTAAATGAGTTTCGGGAGTGCGAATCAGTGATGTAACCGGATGCTAGACATTTTTGAGTCCGTCAAGCCGGGTTCCGGACTTTAGGAATTAAATTGGCACATGCCGGAGAAGGTGAGGTCGGAAAATTTTTGAATGGAACTTGTTCAGAAAAATGGTTCAAGAACTGCATTGCGGAAGGGCGAATAAGGAAAATTAGAAAAAACTATTTTTGATTCGTAATTTGCCGGGTTCCGGACAATTTTCTTCAACAATTGGTCATTGATTCTAAATTATAAGGAAATTGTGTTTTGAAGCTCCGGGGGAATCCATTGATGTCGGAGATGTGTGCTTCGATTTGTCTGAAAATTTGCATGGTAGTAAAGTTCGAGGGTTTTTACAATCGAACGGTTTTTTTTTTCCTCTAACTTGCTCGACAAGGGTCGAAAAGTCTAACGCCCCAAAAAGAAGAGCTCCTTTTTGCCTACCATGTTGCAGTTGGAGGGGCAAAAGTGGTTTAAAGCATGATTTTGATGGGTTGGCTTTGGAGAAAGGGCACAACTAGACAAAATTTGGGTTCGAATGATATAACATATGTCCAGGTAAGTCTAACCGCGTAAGAGTTATTCGAGTGACAAAATGTCGAAAAATCGGACTTTTTTTGGCTGTTTTGGGAGAAATTCAAAAAAACGATGGGGTTTGCTCGGATCGCTTCGGGGTTGGTTAATTATAAGTTGGGGTGGTATTAAGCTACAAAAAATGTTTCTTGACTTGGTCTGTAAAAGTTCGGCATGGGGTTGAACTGGGTTGTCAAAGTTGGGAAAAATTATTTTTTTTTACTCCAAGTTTTATGGTGAAAATTTTTTGGAAGAGTAACGGGCTGATTTTGTGGTAGGGCATGCCCCAATGTCTGAGCTTCAAAATGATATATGATTTGCCCATCTTGGTTCGGGTTGAGAGGCGACAAGGGGGGTCTAACAAATTATGCCTATATTTGGGTGGGGTCAAAAAATGAAAAGTTCGAATTTCGCCTTAGGAAGTGATTGTAGACATTTTTAGATTCATCTCGATGAGCTGAGTCGAATAAAAAAAAAGTTTAACCGTTTCTGATCAAAACTGATCAAGTTACGGTATGATCAATTTTGATCAAAAATTAAAAAAATTAAATTTTGAAATTTTAAATTTTTTAAAATAAATTTTATATAATTAAATTCAGCTTTAAAAACTGAATTAAACAAAAAAAAGTTTGTTTAGTTCTGATCAGAATTGATCGAGATATGAGTAGATCAAGGAGAAAGAGAAATAGTGTGGAAATGTGAGAGAAAAAGGTAGAGATACGAGCGTAAGGAGAGAGAGAGAAGGTTACTGATGGTGCAACCCCCCAGTAGTGTACCCCATAGAACATTTGTGTTCAAGTTATTAAGTCAAGAGAAAATTAATTCAATTTTTATAAAATAAAATTAAAAAAAAATTAAATAAATCGTAAAGGGCTTGCCCACCCCTTGAAAGGGCTTGCTCAGCCACATAAAAAGGCTTTCCCGCCCCGGAAAAGGCTTGCCCGCCCCAGAAAGGGCTTGCCCGCCCCAGAAAGGGCTTGCCCGCCCCAGAAAGGGCTTGCCCGCCCAAGAACTGGCTCATAATTAAATAAAATAAATAAAAAAATCAAATTAAATAAAATAAAAAAATTTTTTTTTTTTTTTTGAAAAACCCTAGGAACAGCTATCTTAACACTTCAATACCAATTCCGGTTCCACCGTCCACAGGCGTCTATTAAACTCAGCTTGATGAGCTGAGTCGAACAAAAAAAAGTTTGATCAGTTCTGAACAAAACTGATCAAGTTATGGTATTTTCAATTTTGAGCAAAAATTCAAAAAATTAAATTTTGAAATTTTAAATTTTTTAAGATAATTTTTATATATTTAAATTCAGCATAAAAAGCTGAACTAAACAAAAAAAAATTGGTTCAATTCTGACCAGAATTGATCGAGTTATGGCCAGATCAACGATGAAGAGAAATAGTGTGGAAAAGTGAGAGAAAGTGGTAGAGATACGCTCGTAAGGAGAGAGAGAGACCCTTACTGTTGGTGAAACCCCCCAGTAATGCTCCCCATAGAACAATTGCTGTAGTGAAAAGTTAAGTGGAGAGGAAATTAATTTAATTTAAATAAAAATATATAATTTGAAAGAAAAAAAATAAATTTAAAAAATTGCAATTTTAATTTAAAAAAATTTCAAACACAAGGGCTTGCCCGTCCTTGGGAAAAACATTGGTCCGCATCAAAAATGGCTTGCCCAGCCTCACAAAGGCTTGCCCAACCTCAGAGAGGGCTTGCCCGCCCAGAAACGGGTTCATAATTTAAACAAATTAAATAAATTTAAAAAAATAAATCACGCTGAATTATTAAATAAAATGAAAACCCCTAGGAACAGTAGCCACAGGCAAAGCCCCCCTATAACCCAAATGCTTTAGCCCCCCCGCAGGCGTCTAGTTAGCTAAAATAGAAAATTAGCCCACCGGATTCCCTTGCCGCTGCCGGTAAGTTCGTAAGTGCACTTGTTCTCTTTGCCACACGCGCCACAGACAAAATAAACCAAAACCGCGTGGTGCTCCTCCCCCTGTGAAATTGTTTTTTAATTATAAAATATTTTTGCAGCTAACATTAGTATAAAGTGCGATAAAAGGGACAGCTGTTGGAATGGCGTTGATGAGCATTTGGGTTTTAAGTTCCAGTGGGTGAGAACGCAATTCCATTTTAACGGCACAATAATGCTGGCAACCGCAGCCACAGGGAGTGACTGACGTCCAGTCCGCACTGATTGGTGGCAACGATGAAGATGCTCCCATTTTTATGAAGAAGATTTGTATTCTTTCTAATGAACAGGCAAAGATTTTTAGGTTTTTACCTATTTTTTTCTGCAGCTTTGTTTTGTCGAGTTATGCACGAAAACATGTTTTTAGTCGGAAATTTCGTCGTTTAAACGAGGCTATTCAAACCTAGAAAAACTTAATTTGGGGTTTTCGCGTCCAAATAGGCTCGAGCCTATTTTAGGCATTTGAAGATTTTTTGTGCCTATTTCGACCTAAAATTCGAATTTTCTTCTTAAGATCATTCAAAGAAATAAGTTTTCAAGCATACGGGAAAGTACCGACGCTTTTTCGGTACTTTTCGGTACTTAGGCATCGGTACTTTACCGAATAGTACCGACCGAACTTTTTCGGAAAGTACCGATGGTTTTCGGTACCGGTACTTTTTCGGTACTTTACCGAAAAGTACCGACCGAAAAAATCTAAGTACCGAAGGTACCGACCGAACAAAATTTGAGTACCGAAAAAAGTACCGAATGGAAAAATTGGTAATATATTTGAATTTTTTAACCGTTATTCACAATATTACGTGGCTCAGTGGTTAAAATGTTGACCAAAAGACCTTATTGTCTGAGGTTCGAGTCCTCGAGTCAAATTCCCTTTTTATTTTTTTTATTGAATGCCCTGCTGGTGAGTGATGTGGTGCCTGGGGTTTAAACCCCGAATGTGTAAATAGTTTTTTGTGTCTTTTAATTAACTTCATGGCAAAGAAAAACAATATTTTTTATGTATTTAAGATTATTAAATTGAAGGTAATTTATCATTTTTTTTTTGAAGAAGTTACTAGCAAATTAATTTTCAAAAATTTTAATTGATTCAAAACCTCTAAGATTTACATAAAGAATTACTTTTTCTCACCATTTTAGTTATCGAAATTGGACAAGTTTTCTTAATAAAATCGTAAGAATTTTCATTTTGTTCTCTCGGCGACGCCTTCGGCTAGAGCTGTTCGAGAGTCTCGGTCTCGAACCGAGAATTTCTCGGTTTTGATTCTTCCATTCCCAAAAATACCGTATTTTTAAAATTTTGGTTGAAAATCTCTTAACAAATTGAGTCAAAAATTTGAATTTTTCTCGGCGGCGCCTATCGGCACCGCCGACGTGAATTTTTGAAAATTCCTTGACAAATACAGTACCGGAAAAAAGTTTATGCGCCAATATAAAATGCATACCCAGTGTTATGCGCGGAAAAAAGTTTATGCGTTTTTTGAAAACCTTAAAAATATTCTCGGTATTTAACGCATTCAACTTTTTTTTCGGTACGGTTACATAACTTTGGATACTGATCAAAAAATGCACTAACTTGATCCGACACCTCCTTCATAGAGATCCGGAAACCCCAAAATGCACTGAAAATGGGGCTCATTTTGGATAAAAATCCCTGAGGGCTTGGAAAAAATTTTCTGCAAAAAACCGTCATAAGGGGTGAATAGCACACTAAATTCTCTACAGAATCGCCCTTTGACTCTAAGCTCTCCGACTTTCGCCGAAGAGTTAGGCTTGGGATGAAAAATTTTTGTCGGTCTCGGTCTCGGGGCCTAAGCTTTCTTGCCACAGAGCAGGAACAGGTCGAAATGCTGATTTTTTTGAACCACAATCTCCCAATACTCAATTATAAATATAAGAAAGCCAGATTTCCAAGATAAACTATTTTTTGTTGAAAATTAATTATAAAAAATTTTGGTACCGAAAACCGAAAAAGTACCGACAATTTTTTTCGGTACTTTTCGGTACCGGTACTTTTTCGGTACTTTACCGAAAAGTACCGACCGAACCTTTTTGGACTTTTTCGGTATTTTTCGGTACCGGTACTTTTTCGGTACTTTACCGAAAAGTACCGACCGACCCTTCTGGCCGGTCTCTAGAAGAAAGTATGTGTGATTGATTGCATCGCGGAAAACATACATATGGATGGAAAAAGGGAGAGGGGAGAGTACTGTGGTTGGTGAATGCAAAAAGCCAATTTTCGAAATCTTAGGAATTTGGTCTTTTTTTGAAATTTTTGATCGTTTTTTTCGGGAGGACATTTTTCACGGTGGAAAAATTAACAAATTAAAACGAATTAACAACTATTTTTAAAAGAGGTTAACGGAATTTTTGCTCAAAAATAAGGAGTGGCAAAAGTTATAAAAATAGTCGCAAACCTTAAAAAGTTGCTTAATTTTAATTCATAAATCAAATAAAACGAATTAACAACTAATTTTAAGAGCTTAACGGAATTTTTGCTCAAAAAAAGTCTCGGTCATGGTTCTCGACACTTCTCATAGCTTTTACCCGCTTAGATAATGAACAGACCAGCAATCACCCCCGGGGGCAACGTGACACACGTCGACTGGACTTGGTACTACAAAGCCCTGCAGCTCAAAGTTGGCATCTCTTTTCCCGGATACATAATCCACGGTCAGAGCAGATCAAAAAAAATTCACAGAGATCGGACAATTGAAACGGAGGACGAACGCATGGGCAAAAATTGGCTGTTTACAGCCAATGCGAACTTTGCCAACATTGAGGCGCGTGCCATCAAATTCCTTACAATATTTTAAGAGGCAAAATTTGAAATAAATTTTGCTTTTTTTTCCCTCCCATCCCAAAACTTATCGCGTTTTTTGTTCGCTTGCAACTCCGTTTTATTGAGAATTTAAACGAAATTGTTTTTTTTGTTAAACTCACTGTTTACCGGTCAAATAAAGTTTAGCAAAATGAACTTTTTGGTCTCAAATGATTCTTTTTTGCTCCAAATGATGTTTTTGAGAATTTTCATCTGCGGGCCCTGGATAAATATGATTGAGTTGTGATGTTTAGGGTTCGGATAATCGGGTTGGGGCTGGGCGGGCTTTTTTCCGGGTAACCCGAAAATGGCCGGGCGGGCTTTTCCGGGCGAATACCGGGCTTTAGCCCGGACCGAATATTTCCTAGTCGGGCGCCCGTCCGAACCCTAATGTACTTTTTTGAAAAAATTTTCTTGGCCGCCCGCGTGTTTTTTCCGGACTGCGCGTCGGCCCTGCTACATACCTATGTTTTTTTCTCAGCTGTTTATTTATGTTCTTCCTAAACTTTCGATGCTAAGAATAAGGGTCTTATTTCATTTCAAATATACACATTAGCCGTCTCCGGACGATTTCGTTTTTTTTGTTTTCACGCCTAGTTCCATCATTTCGTTCGTTGTCTGAAGATTTTTTGTATTCACAACAACTTAAAGCCCCCCCCCCCCTGTTTTGATATATCGATTATTCCGATTTTTTGTTCTTTCTTTTTCATGTAATGCCTCACTCATCCCCCCCCCCCATTTTCATTATTTTGATGTTCCTTTTTTACAAGGTCAGACACCTTTACCAGATTCTGGTCAACAAACGATTTCCAGAGCCGTTTTTGTCCATAAAATTTGGACTTTGTAAAACTCAAAATATCGATTGAATTTAATTAAATTCAAAAATTAGACAAGCCTAATATTATAAATTTGTGACATGTCAAAATCGGCCTCTTTGTTGCGATTTTCCGAAATTTTTGTTCTTTGGTCTTGGAAAAATAACCCATTGAAATTTTTTTGTTGATTATTTATTTAAGAATCAATTAAATTCAGCCAATAAATATATTGTCCCGGGGCTGGCCAAAGTGTGTGTGAACTTTTCCATGTCGAAGCTGCGCAATGTTTCCTCGCGTTTGACTGTGTTCGCGTCCTTGGAAAATATGTAAGGTAATTAAGAAAAAAATATACAAGAGAATGCTACCCCCTCCCCCGGGGGGATCGAACCCACGGCCTTTACCAAGCAAGCCATGGCAGTTTTGTCCTTTCTATAATAGAGATTTACACTACCTATATCGTTTCCTGGCAATTTTTTAATTAGGGTTTTAAGCCCTTTTAAAAAGAATTATTTAAAGTCAAACTCACATTGTCACATCAAAAAACCGCAATCTGGGATGCTGTGAATTAAAAAAAAAATATTTTAATATTCAACTGTTCCATTTATTAGTTTAAAATATGTGCTAGAAGTTGAATATATTTAAATTGTAAGCTTTATAAGTAATTACATTAATTATATTTTAATTAGGCACTTCGTTGGGCCGACGAACAATGCCGCCAAAATGGGAAAGTGTGTTCGGCGGAGAATAGACGCGCAATGCTCGGCCCGGCACTTTTTCAAATCCGTTTTCCGCTCATCCCACCAAAGGATTTTTCTAAAATTATTGGTAGTTTTTAGCTATTTGTGAGTGGATGTCATTTCAATATTAAAAACAAAATGCCAACATTTAATTTTATCTCCAAGATCCAAAAATGTCGACTGGATTTTTTGTTTTTGAGTTTCGTACGGAGTGCTGACGAGTGACGAGCTTGTCAGCGTGTTGTTGTACCATTCACATCCGGACCGCGGGTGTCCCGGACTGTACCCGCTGCATTTCCGCAACCAGCGACGGGCCCGGATCGAATCTAAACGGCACGACACGCGTAGACGCCGGAACGTGGAATCTTTTGAGTGCCGAACATTGGGATGGTGATCACTAACTGATCAGTGAATGATCATCAGTTAAAGTGCCAGGATAATTTATTTTGTGTGTGTTCTAAAATTTAGATAAATTTTCATTTCTGACGCCTCATTTAATTTGATCAACACTTTTACCCAATGGCCGTTACCGTCTGGCCGGTCGAGTCCCAGTACAAAAAAAGCTGACTAAGTCCCACCAACAAAAAATGTTTATAGAATTTTCATTAGCAAAATTTTTATCAGATTATGAAGCATTTGTAAACAAATAACAAGTTAGCGAAACAAATTAAAAGGCAAAAATCAGTAATTTTACGAACGACACCGATTTTGTTAAAGAATGTTTCAGAAACAGAAATCAAACAACTTGGATTAGGAGTTCGTTAAGCTTAGGCCTAAGCCACCCTGGCTTGGGGTTCGTTAGGCTTAGGCCTAGCCACTCTGAACTTAAGTTCCTACCCTACTAAAAATCATGAACTTTGGTAATATAAACTGAACTATGTCACTTTGTAAGCAAAGACAAAGAAAAAAGCAAAAAAACTATTCAAAAGCGGGTAGAAGCTTAAAAGATGTAAATTGTATTCGAAAATCTAATTTTGGTTTATATTTGGCCATTTGATCACCAGCAACTTTTTTACGGCGTATACAATAAAATAAAAGTTAATCAAATTGGATTAAAATTGACGAAGTTACAGAATTGTCAAAATGACCAAAAATACAAAACTTCATATTTGTGTTTTTTGAAATTTTAAAATGTTAAAGTTGCTTAGTTTTTTACGGGGAATCTAACAAAAAAAAAATTTATTTAGATTCGTTTAAAATTGACGGAGTTACAGAATTGTCAAAATGACCAAAAATACAAAACTTAAAATTTGTGTTTTTTGAAAATTTTAAATGATAAATTTGTTTAGTTTTTTACGGTGAATCTAACCAAATAAAAATTACTTTATCCAATCAAAACCCTGGAGAGATATAGAATTGCCAAAAACGTTAAAAATGCCAAAACTACACTTTCCTATGTGCGCTACCAAACAATGTGCAGATGAGCACAAACATTGTTTGTGTCTTCCCAAACAATATTTTCCTTTCGTGAAATGTTCGGCGCAACACGCATGCGCTACCAAACAATGTTCAGATGAGCATTTCCCTTCTTTTAATGTTCGGCGCATCACGCGTGCGCTACGAAACAATGTTCATTTTTCCCTTTTTCTCTTTTACTCCTCATATTAGCGTTGTCTCTCAAACACCAAACAATGTTTGGCAGACAATATTTCTCTTTCCTGCAATGTTCGGCGCATACTCTCACATTCTCTTTCTCTGATGCACTTAAAGTGTCTTTTTCATTTTTTGACGAATGTATAACTATCTAACACGACTCTCTCAAATGGCGTTATCTCTCGCCGCCCACCATTCTTTTTGTTCCAGAAGGAAAAGTGAGTCACTCGCGCCATTTCGTCATCATTTTCATCCTTTCGTCACGCAAGTTTAAAGCTTTTTATGTGTTATTTATTACCCTTTTTTAATTTTTTGAGTTTATTTAGCTGTTCTTCGAAAGTCGTAGTGAGCAGACAGGACGGCACTGTATGATCGAGGACCCAAATGGCTTCATTGTTGGTTTACCAGTGTTTTGAACAATTTTTCTTGCTTTAACTAAAAAATCCAAAGTTTGCTTTTGTTTCTTTACAAATTGAAATTGTTTTAATTGCTTAATTGTATTTGATGTTTCCATTGTTGGTTAACCGATTTGAAGGGCAGCTCTACTGGTCCTCTATTTACTGCGCTCCTGGAAAAGATGTCATTCATATGATTAGTAAAAACTTATGGCAATTGAAAAATGATTATTATTAGGTTATTGGTAAATTTTTTGGTCGAACCGAGCTTTTTTATTATATTCGTTGATTTTGACGCTATTGTTTCCATTTGACATTTGGACAGTTTTTGTATTATTTTCCTCCTCCAATTTTTTCGATTTTTGTCTTTTTTTTTGGTTTTAGCTTTACTAACAATTTTCCTTGCAATTATGGACACCCAGGAGTCGAATAACAGCGAAGCGCTGTGGCAGCCATTTATTTTCTGCGCCATACAATCCAATGTCCAACGGACAAATGGAACGCTTTGTCTACTAGAGAAATTAAATATACGCTCGGATTATATAATTAGTGCCGATACAATTCTTATGTTCCTGAGCTATTTTTAAAGCAGAACCAAACAGAGGCATTCCTTGAAATTGTATCTTTTATCTTCAGCTTCATTGCTTCATTTCTCGCTGCTGCTTGGGAGCAGTGCCCAACGCGTGGCTCCTTCCTCCCAATCATAAGGGAATTCCTGTATTCGGAGTCTGCACAGACAGCCGTACAGTTGCTCTTTGATTGTTTCGTATTGAGGACGCTGATGCGGTTGTTGTGCTTCCTAAAATCGATGCACACTTTCGTCTTATTGACTCATTACAAAGACCAATGTCTGGGTTATAAAACATCAAACAGAGTACAAAATATACTCACAATGAGCTCGTGAATGCGACTGAATTCACTAGGACAACTGCGCAATGCTTCTTCTTTTGTCTTCTGCCCTAATGGTCCACCGTACATATGTAACAGCATGTAGAACCATGGCGTTGTGTCATTTTTTCGGCTATACATTGACGTACTTTGGGAATGCCCAAAATCCAGTAAAAAAATGCGTCGTTGTGCATTTTTAAGCCCTATAGCAACATTGGCGAATTTGAGGTCGCCGTGGACGAATCCAATATCGTCTAGGTCTTGAAGACCATTCAAAATTTGAATGGAGACACTTATCGAAGTTCCCGGCGAAAATTTCCGGCTATAGCTATAGTTGTCCAAAAATTTGTCCAAAGTAGGTCCCACGACCGTGATCCTCAAGAAAGCCGCATTTGTAAATTACAAACAAAATTCAGGTTAGCTTTTTTGATAATATTTCCGCAAATATATTCTCATGTGTTTAAATTCAAGTGCTCAGATTTAGATTTGTTAACAAACATTACAAATTCAGAAATAAAGCATCAAATGTTATTGATCAATATTACAAAACAAATTCAAAAGTTTTAGCTTTTGCAATACAAACATTTTTGAATCTCTAAAAGCACACCAAGTCTCGAGGTTTAATCGTCACACTGGTTTGCACCCTAATGTATGTTTTTTGAGTTACGAGTCCAGTAACAAGCATTGGTTCAAACCTTGCTAACTTTTAGAATAAATAACCCAAAAATTTACTTTAAATACTTCAGCTGAAATGAAGCTCCAGACAAAAACTGAACAACTGATACGCCATAACCAAAATATTCACAGAAGTTCAACGGACGCCTTTGTGCCAATTGTTCATAGATAGTTTGCTAAACTTTATTTTATTTTTTATAAAATTATATAACATTTCTTGTTTTACCTCTTTATCTAATTCATTTGTTCCCATTTTTTCAACTTTCACTGCAAATTCCATTCCTGCTGCGCTCGCACATAAATAAACGTCCCCGTAAGAACCGGCGCCTAACTTTTTTAAAACGATCAAATCCGCAATTGACATGCCTTTAGACAAAGTTGTGTCCATCGTGATGTTGAGATACAATCTAACTAAAATTATCACGATTAAGAACATTTTTGGCGGAGGCACCGCCAGGTCAATTCTTAATTAATAAAGCAATTATTACTAAAATCTAATTTAAAATTCAGGGTCTTTCGATTTTCACAAATTAAACAAAATAGACAAAATTCGCTCGGCACGCCCGTCAACCCAGAAGTTAATTGGGATGAAGAAACTAATAAAATTTGCATACCGGGAAATATCAACAAAGACAAGCAGAGATCGTGAAAGTGAACTGCCAAAAAAAATATTAGAAGGAAATTGTAAAGGAATTTATGCCTGATCTAAAAAAAGAAATTTTTTGATGATCGATTGTAATGAGTTTAGGAGTGAATAGGTAGTTCAAACTTCTTATAAGGGCAGCGTAAAACATAATTAAAGAAAAACATGTGGGAAAGTTATAAAGGAGGGCGTAGAGGCTTTGGATGGCTTTAAGTTGTAGGATAGCAGTGTTTTATAATATGGAACTGATGTTGGGATTGTTGTTGAAAGAGGACGATTTGTAGAAAATTTGAAGAAAAATGCAGCATGAAACGGGACAAAGGTAATATTTATTATCAGTAGAAAACAAAGTACATACTTATTTAATAAATTCAATGCACAAGAACAAAACGTACATGTTTTGCTAAAGCCAAATTGTGCGTGGAGCTGGGCAGCAAAAGTTCGAACAATTGCGGTAGAACGAAGTGAAGGGCTTAAGCAAAAATTGGGAAAAAACTAAACTTAAAAACTGCATGTTTGTTCATAAGCAATTTATATCATTTAGAAATTGTAAGGAAAATGTACATCTTTGCCAGGAGCGAAGCAAGTAGCCGGATCAGTAGAACTATCCTTCAAAATCGGTTAAGCAACAATGGGAAACATCAAACACAATTAACCAATTAAAAGAGTTTCAGCTTTGTAAAAAACAAAAGCAAAGTTTAGATTTTTTTCATAAACCGTGAAATATTGTTTAAAACACTGGTAAACCCACAATATAACCATGTTGGGTCCTCGTTCATACAGTGCCGTCCTGTCTGCTCACTCAGGGCTTTCGTTGAACAGCTAAACAAACTCAAAAAATTACAAAAGGGTAAAAAATAACACCAAAAAAGGTTAAACTTGCGCGCGGAATGTTGAAAATAATGATAATTACTGCTGCGTAGCATGAAAATGATGACAATTGCTGTGACTGCCTCTTTTCTTCAGTGTTGCATACTTTTTGGCGGGAAAAAAGGACGCCAAAATGGCGTCAGCGGAGAAATAGCACTATACGAGAGAAGCAGAGACACTTTGTTCTAGAAAAAAAAGAAATAGCGGCGAGAGACAGCGCTAGTTTGAGAGAGTAAAAGAGAGAAAGGAAAAAATGATGACATTCCCTTTGTTGGTAGCGCACGCGTGATGCGCCGAACATTGCAAGAAGGGAAATGCTCGTCTGAACATTGTTTGGTAGCGCACGTGTGCTCCGCCAAACATTACAAGAAGGGAAAGGCAAGACACGTGTGTTGCGCCGAACATTACAAGAAGGGAAAATATTGTTTAGTAAGACACGTGTGTGGCGCCGAACATTACAAGAAGGGAAAGAATTGTTTGGCAAGACACGTCTGTTGCGCCGAACATTACAAGAAGGGAAAATATTGTTTGGTAAGACACGTGTACGTGTGTGGCGGCGAACATTACAAAAAAGGAAAGAATTGTTGGCAAGACACGTGTGTGGCGCCGAACATTACAAAAAGGGAAAGAATTGTTTGGCAAGACACGTGTGTTGCGCCGATCCCTGAATTGTTCTACTATAAATTTAACAAAATGAACATACGAATTATTTCGGAACTAATTATACAATCCGAGCGTAGATCTAATTCTTCTAGTAAACGAAAAGAGGCACAGATAAAATAAAAGAAATTTAAAAGAAAGTCCCTGAATTGTTCTAGTATAAAATTAACAAAATGAACATACGAATTATTTCGGCACTAATTATACAATCCGTGCGTTGTTCTAATTTTTCTAGTAAACGAAAAGAGGCACAGTTAAAATAAAAGAAATTTAAATGAAAGTCCCTGAATTGTTCTACTATAAATTTAACAAAATGAACATACGAATTATTTCGGCGCTAATTATACAATCCGAACGTAGTTCTAATTTTTCTAGTAAACGCAAAAAGGCACAGATAAAATAAAACAAATTTAAAAGAAAGTCCCTGAATTGTTACAGTATAAAATTAACTAATGCATTTACGAATTATTTCGGCACTAGTTATACAATCCGAGCGTAGATCTAATTCTTCTAGTAAACGAAAAGAGGCACAGATAAAATAAAAGAAATTTAAAAGAAAGTCCCTGAATTGTTCTACTATAAATTTAACAAAATGAACATACGAATTATTTCGGCACTAATTATACAATCCGAGCGTAGTTCTAATTTTTTTAGTAAAAGCAAGGAGGCACAGATAAAATAAAACAAATTTAAAAGATTCTAATTTTTCTAGTAAACGCAAAAAGGTACAGATAAAATAAAACAAATTTAAAAGAAAGTCCCTGAACTATAAATTTAACAAAATGAACATACGAATTATTTCGGCGCTAATTATACAATCCGAACGTAGTTCTAATTTTTCTAGTAAACGCAAAAAGGCACAGATAAAATAAAACAAATTTAAAAGAAAGTCCCTGAATTGTTACAGTATAAAATTAACTAATGCATTTACGAATTATTTCGGCACTAGTTATACAATCCGAGCGTAGATCTAATTCTTCTAGTAAACGAAAAGAGGCACAGATAAAATAAAAGAAATTTAAAAGAAAGTCCCTGAATTGTTCTAGTATAAAATTAACAAAATGAACATACGAATTATTTCGGCACTAATTATACAATCCGTGCGTTGTTCTAATTTTTCTAGTAAACGAAAAGAGGCACAGTTAAAATAAAAGAAATTTAAATGAAAGTCCCTGAATTGTTCTACTATAAATTTAACAAAATGAACATACGAATTATTTCGGCGCTAATTATACAATCCGAACGTAGTTCTAATTTTTCTAGTAAACGCAAAAAGGCACAGATAAAATAAAACAAATTTAAAAGAAAGTCCCTGAATTGTTACAGTATAAAATTAACTAATGCATTTACGAATTATTTCGGCACTAGTTATACAATCCGAGCGTAGATCTAATTCTTCTAGTAAACGAAAAGAGGCACAGATAAAATAAAAGAAATTTAAAAGAAAGTCCCTGAATTGTTCTACTATAAATTTAACAAAATGAACATACGAATTATTTCGGCACTAATTATACAATCCGAGCGTAGTTCTAATTTTTTTAGTAAAAGCAAGGAGGCACAGATAAAATAAAACAAATTTAAAAGATTCTAATTTTTCTAGTAAACGCAAAAAGGTACAGATAAAATAAAACAAATTTAAAAGAAAGTCCCTGAACTATAAATTTAACAAAATGAACATACGAATTATTTCGGCACTAATTATACAATCCGAGCGTAGTTCTAATTTTTCTAGTAAACGCAAAGAGGCACAAATAAAATAAAACAAATTTAAAGAAAGTCCCTGAATTGTTCTACTATAAAATTAACAAAATGAACATACGAATTATTTCGGCACTAATTATACAATCCGAGCGTAGATCTAATTCTTCTAGTAAAAGCAAGGAGGCACAGATAAAATAAAACAAATTTAAAAGATTCTAATTTTTCTAGTAAACGCAAAAAGGTACAGATAAAATAAAACAAATTTAAAAGAAAGTCCCTGAATTGTTCTACTATAAATTTAACAAAATGAACATACGAATTATTTCGGCACTAATTATACAATCCGAGCGTAGTTCTAATTTTTCTAGTAAAAGCAAGGAGGCACAGATAAAATAAAACAAATTTAAAAGATTCTAATTTTTCTAGTAAACGCAAAAAGGTACAGATAAAATAAAACAAATTTAAAAGAAAGTCCCTGAACTATAAATTTAACAAAATGAACATACGAATTATTTCGGCACTAATTATACAATCCGAGCGTAGTTCTAATTTTTCTAGTAAACGCAAAGAGGCACAAATAAAATAAAACAAATTTAAAAGAAAGTCCCTGAATTGTTCTACTATAAAATTAACAAAATGAACATACGAATTATTTCGGCACTAATTATACAATCCGAGCGTAGATCTAATTCTTCTAGTAAACGCAAAGAGGCACAGATAAATTAAAACAAATTTAAAAGAAAGTCCCTGAATTGTTCTACTATAAAATTAACTATTGCACTTGCGAATTATTTCGGCACTAATTATACAATCCGAGCGTAGATCTAATTCTTCTAGTAAACGCAAAGAGGCACAGATAAAATAAAACAAATTTAAAAGAAAGTCCATAAATTGTTCTACTATAAATTTAACAAAATGCACATACGAATTATTTCGGCACTAATTATACAATCCGAGCGTAGATCTAATTCTTCTAGTAAACGCAAAGAGGCACAGATAAAATAAAACAAATTTAAAAGAAAGTCCCTGAATTGTTCTACTATAAATTTAACAAAATGCACATACGAATTATTTCGGCACTAATTATACAATCCGAGCGTAGTTCTAATTTTTCTAGTAACGCAAAGAGGCACAGATAAAATAAAACAAATTTAAACGAGAATTTTGGCTTATTTTTTTAGGATTTTGTTCAAGCATTAGTTGGGGCGAGTTCGACACTCGGAGCTTTTAAAAAAAATTATTAATGTTGCAGCTTTTCCGGTGTCGTGTCGTATTTTCCGGCCATGCGGAAAACATCCCTGGCAAGCTCATTGATTCACGATTCATAATGCTTTGATCAACATAGAAAAAACAAAAAACGATAAACGACCAAAACCGTCAACAGCAAAATCCCATAATCCCTCGTTTTTCACTTTCTAAATGCCATCGGCGGCAATGTTGAATTTGAAATTCGGCCCAAAATTCGCTTCAATTTTGGTGCCAGGATTGTACAACGTAACGCACGGGAACAACTCAGCGGCCGAATCGACACGCAAACCGGCAGTTTCTGTAAAAAAATAAACAAATTATTAAATCTAAAAATAATGGGGCATCGATTAGATCTTTAAATTAAAGAAACACCCAAAAAATGGTTAAATGCTCTTTAATTTCGTTCTTTTTCTTTCTCACCCAAACGCTGTCCATTTTTTGTGTAAATGATTTGGCGAGTTGCCAAATTGACGCCGCATCCGATGACGTCACCGACGCTAAATTTGGGCTTTCCATCGATGAATTCCCAGCTGGAATATTCCGCACCCGCGTGAACCAAAAAAGTGCCATTGTCTTCGTACCCGTAAGTGCCTTTGTACTCTCCAACCGTTTTGTTCAATGGCATTTGTTTAGGCGCAAGTCCAATGAAAACAAAGCTAAATATAAATATTTCAACGCACAGCAATTGATATAATATTTAAGTTACCTTTTTTTCACTATAATTTTTACTTCGTAGTAGAAAATGCCGGTGTTCTCTTTTGAAATTTGACGTTCAGCGCGGACAGAGCGCCACCCTGAAAAAATTTTTTTTTCTAAACTCTACATAAACTTTTTTAATCAAATTCTTAACAGAATAATATTACCATTAGACTTTCCATTATTTTGGACAATCAATCGATCGGGCTCAGAGAGCGTGAGGTCCCAGTGACATGCAGCGGAATCCCATCGATTTTGTTGTGGCATTAGTCCTAAGAACATTTAAATTTTTTTTCAAAACTAAAGCTCAACTGTGCACTAAAGTAGGGTAGGCCGGGATCCCGACCGAGACCGGTCGGGAAATTCCCGGTCCCGATTTTTGAAAAATCGCGTCCCGGATCCCGTCCCGGTACTACGCTTGCCCCGTGTGTTTTGACACGGGTTTACACGGACGGGCTAAATTTTTAAAGGGAAATTTCATGGATTTAACCATTTTGTGTCCGAGTTAGTGGAGTAGTGGTGAGTGTCGGGCGCCGCGACTCTTTGGTGCGGGTTCAATCCGACTATGTAAATGTTTTTTTATGATTTTCAGTGAGCATCTATTGTGGAGAAAACAATTTCTAAAAGCTTTTAAAATTTTCCCGATTTTTTAAAAATAGGGCGGCATTTACAACCTTTGGAATTTTCATTTTTTGGTTGACGAAATACCAATTATTAAAAATTCTTTGTCAAATGAATTAGTAATTATAGGGCCAATTTTTTTTATTAAAAAATATATTTTTAAAATTTTCAGAAACTGATCAAATAACTGTTTTCTTAAAATTTTACGATTTTTAAAAATATTTTAGATAATATGTACTTTACAAATTAAGTGTCATAAAATGCAGAAAACTCAATCTTCTTAACAAATATCTTTAAAATCTTCACAAAATTTCCCGCACCAAAAAGCTTCAAAATTGCCGTTTTTTAAATTGGTTACAAATGTTCCAACAAAATGTGTCAAAATCAAAATTTTCTCGGCGACGTCTATCGGCACAACCGACCCCCCCCCCGCCCCCCACAGAAGTAAAGCAGTATTGTCAAAAAATTTATATATAGTAATTAGACAAACAAAAAATTTTCCCCCATTGCCAGTCCCGGTTCAAAATGCTAATCCCGGTCAATCCCGACCCCGATTTCCCCAAAAATCCCGGTCCCGGCCTACTCTACCTAAAAGACAAAGAAATTCCCGAATTCAGAATAAATTTTTTTTTGCTATCAAATTACTTTTTAATGTTCAGTTGTCCCAATTTGGCGACAACCATCGCTTGGACAGACTTCAGCGATTCGTCCATTTTGCGTAAGAGTTCTTGCTGGTCATTCTTTTGCTTGTGTTCCAAGTCGCTGATCGCCGTTTGCATTCGGGAAAACTGATCAACTGAAACGGTGCAAACATATTGAATGAATTGATTGATTTTGAAGAATCGGGGTTTCTTGAAGAGAGAAAAACATGTCTTCCTACCGCATTGCTCCTGGTCCTTATTTAACCAGCCAATTTTATCGTTGGTTTCCTTTAGCTGCTGTTGCTGCTTCAAATTCATCTCTTCCATCAGATTATGGTGAGCATTTAACAATTTTTCGTGTTCTTGATGCTTCAATGAAAATTGATCAACGGAAACTGAAATGGTGCAAAACAAATTGAATGAATTATTTTGGGAAGCAAAAGCATGGAATGCAGCACATTCTCATCAAGCTTAAAATGTGCTTTTTCTACACCCAAACTGGTTACTAGAGAAGGCCTCTAAAGGTTACCCTTTAGTTTTTGTGTCAACGCGTCAATGGTCTGTTGCTGCTTGTTCTGATACTCCTCCATCTTTGCTAGCCGTGCTTTTTGTTCAGCTTTTTGTTGCTCAAAATTCGCCGTTTGCTTTTGCTCAAATCCGTCAAGTCTTTCCTTGCTCAAAATTCGCCGTTTGCTTTTGCTCAAATCCGTCAAGTCTTTCCAGCAACTGCAACTCCATGTTCTGTTGCTCAATCTCTGCGGTTATGACATTTGTTCCAATTCCATTTTTGCTTCTTTTTCTACTCCTTCCATTTTGTGCCATAAATTCAACCCTGGCGCTTGAAGTTGGCGAATTATTGATCGTTTGTTGGCGTTCCAATTGGGCGATTCGGTCACGCAAAAAACGCAATTCTTCCGATGGTTCTAAATTAGAGAAAGTTGGCCACAAATATTGCGCTTAAAAGGATTTTCTAAATATTAATAAATTCTTACCCGGATCCGCTGTCATGTCCCCTTCATTGATTGATTCGGACGTAATCGACATGTTTATTTCTGATTCAAATTGTTATAAATTTCTAAAATGACACAGTTTTAAAAAAAATATATTTATTGACTGAAAGTTGGGATTTCTTATATTGAATGGACGTTTTCAGCAAAATGTTGGCCCAACAATGGAAATGGATCAAAAATCTGCATTATAATAAATGTGATTTTGGATCGATTAAATACTTTTCAGTAACACCAGAGCTGATAGAATGGCCAGCAGTAGGTGGGACGAGACCCCGGGCTACGGTAGAAGTCCGTGCGTGGTGACCCGTGGCCTATTTCAATTGGGTCATAGCTCCGATATGCTCCTATGATATTGCCATATCTGTGTTTCAATTTCGTCGTATTAACTGGGGATATGATATCGGCGCCATAAAGTTTGGGTACCGCATCAAATTTTAGGGCAAAATAGTGAGTAAAATATATAGGTCATGGATTGCATTTAAAAAGGACAAATTAAAGTATTTGAACAATTTGGAAATGGAAACACTTTAGATACATTAATAGGTCTAGTGCTTATGGAGATCATTTGTGTTCATATTCATTATTAAAATGAATGAATTGGAGAAATGGAAAATGTTCCGCCACTTTTTAAATGATGAAATCTCCGCTGCCGCTGCTGGTGATGACCCCTTAGGCATTTTCATTGATTGGCATTTGTACACAAAAAAAAGATTCATTTATCAGGCGGCAGGGCGAACTTTGCCTTTGCATTCATTTGAATTTGTTAGGGGCAAAACGCTGACCCACAAAATGGCGGGCGATTGGCGGTGGAAAGAGCCGCAGGATGGCGCCGATATGTATCTGGTGATGTTCATCTTCATCCCACACAATCTTAAACAAACAAAGTCTAAAAAGACCTCTCAAATATAATCCAATAAATTATGATGACCATTTTGAAAAGGAGTGATGGGGAGGGAGGTCAGTGGGCATAAAACATTTTGGCATTTTTAACCTTTCCCTTTCATTCGTTCATTTTACGTTTTTTTTCATTGCCTCTGACTTTATCCAATAAAGAAAACGGAAGTAATCGTGTTGTTTGGACATTTCGTCGAGTAAACCAAAATCGGAAAGGAATTTTTAAAAATATTTAAATTTAACTATGTTTACGACACAATTTATGGTCTTGTTGAATGTCGACAATTTTTCTAACATGTCACTTTTCTTCTACAAAATCAGAGATGGCTCCAAACCTGATGATTTTTGTATCTTTGGATTCCTCTCTTCGAGCTGAGTAAGAATCCAAAAAAATCTATGCCAAAAACACAATTTTTCCAAATGTGTTATATCCTAAAAATATTATAGCCAAAAATGTACATTTATTTGATTTTCTTAATTAACAAAATGTTTTAAACTTGTCGGCGCCCAAGTTGTCCCCACCCGAGCCAAATTTGCCGCGCCAAACTGTCCGGTTATTTATGACGGAACTCCGTGGCCAAGAAGACGGGACTTGAATAAATTTGATTAATTCTGTGCCTTTCGTTTCGACAGGCATTAGAAAAAGCTTGTTGGATGGTTTCTTTGAGGTTTCGTAAAATGTGCCACGAAAATAGAAAGTTGAGGATGCCCAAAAGTTCCTCACTATCTTGGTGAATCGTTTGGGGGATTTTTTTAATGGTAGGAAGTGGGTGGACAGTGAAGGGCTTGAACCTACACAGAAGAGAAATTGTACATATTTAATAATTTGAAAATAAAATTATATTTCCTTAGGGCAACCCCCTCAAAATCGATGGGATTCCGCTGCATGTGACAAGGGCCTGACGCTCTCTAAACCCGACCAATTGATTGTTCAATTTACTGGAAAGAATAGCGATAAATATTCATTCTGTTAAAGTGATTTGATTGAAAAGGGTTTATGAAAAAAGTTCACAAAATTTTTGAATTAACTTTTCTTTTCAGGGTTTCGCTCTGTCTGTGCTGAATGGCCAATTTCAAAAGACGGCATTTTTTACTACGAAGGAGCTTCAAAATGCTTTAGAATCTTCGGAACAAAAGAATTGCCATTGTTTGTTGGATATGAAAAAGGCACTTACTCATACGGAAGCCGGGGCGAGTTTTGGGGTCAAGAAGTTGAGAAATGTTTATACGACAACAATAAACGTCCGTACATCGATGGAAAGCTTCCGTTTAAGAAAGACGACGTCATCGGCTGCGGCGTGGATTTGGCAAAGGGCCAAAAAATCATTTACACGCTAAACGGAAAGCTTATAGGTGAGAAAGAAAAAGAATTAAAATTAAGGGAATTTAACCACTTTTGGGTTGTTTCTTTAATTTAAAGATCTATCGATGGACCATAATCTTTTTAATTTATTTATTTAATTATTTTTATTTTCAGAAACTCCCGATTTGCGTGTTGATTCTGCCACCAAATTGTACCCGTGCGTTTCGATGTTCAAGGCTGGCACCAAAATTGAAGCCAATTTTGGCACGAAAGAATTCGTATACACATTGCCGAAGACATTTAGAAACTGAAAAACGAGGGGATTTGTAGGCTTTTGATGTGGAGGGTTTCCGTCTGTTTTTTCTTTGTTGATTAAAACATTATCATTCATTTTTTGTTTTCGAATTTGTTACCTTCGCGAAAAAAAAATCCAGAAAAGAGTAAAAACTATTCGGAAGCTTTCGTGGCCTTTAAGCTATTGTAAAAAGTTTCTGACCTTGGGTGATGAGTTAGTCTAAATGATTAAGCGTGTGGCACTTTAATGCAATAACCTGCACAAAAATGGTATTTAATACGGCTGTTCGAGAGTCTCGGTCTCGAGTCTTTGTTATTTATCGATCTTCAAAATTTTTCCGTCGCAACCCTCCCTATCCCAAAAAAGCTTCAAAAAAAATTTCCGGCAGCCCTTTTGCTCCGTCCACCCCCCCCCCCCCAGATATTCAAAAAAACAAAACGTCGTCGCAAATGAAACTGAAAATTCGGTTTAAATTTGATGAAAAATAAACAAAAATGCCATTTTGTAACTAGCTAAGGCTCATCATCAGGCAGCAGCAGCGAAAGATTTGTCATTTAAAAGATGCAAAACATTTCCATTTCTCCATTCATTCTTTCGTTTATGAGTGTAATGACTACGATGAACACAAAGGTTCTCCATGAGCATTTTATTAATTGAAAATCTTTTATTTTGAATAAATAATATTTTTGAAAAAATTTCCAAATCCCTTTAAAATTTTCGGATTTCGGAAAAATTTCGGGATTTACGTGAATTCGGATTTTATTTTCCGATTTTGCACCATCCCTAATATTACATAGTAATAAACTTACTCACGTTTTTAATTATTAGTCAAGGCTAGTTTTGGAAATTAAGTCGGTTTTAGAGGAGCATTTTTCAATTTTTATTGCATTTCTGCGGGCAAAAGATTATTTCTAAATTCTTTTACCAGACGCCTTTAAAAATTTAATTTTGTGAAATGCCAAAACCAAATTCTTTGGCTGGCCGTATGAAGCATTTGCTGGACACGGCAATGGGGCAGACGTTCACTTTTTGGTGGGGGGAGGAGACGAAAAGGAGGCGAGTTCTGAAAAATAGTGAAACACTTACTTTAATTAATTATATTTCAATTACTTTTATTAATTACATTTTAATTACTTTAATTAATGATATTTCAATTACTTTAATTAATGATATTCAATTACTTTTATTAATTATATTTTATTTTTTAATTTTGTTAAGCTTCTGCCGGCTCATAAACTGATTCTGGTGGCGGCCTCAGACATTTTTGGGGCAATGTTTCGTTTTGATGCCCGAAATAGGGGTAAGCTGAAAAAATTAATTAAATTTTTTGATTTAACGAATTTTTTAGACCCTTCGGAAGAGAATAAACCCGTGGAGGTGCCGGACGTGGAGGTGGGCGCGTTCAAGGCGTTGCTCAGCTTTATTTATGCGGACGATGTGAGCGGGCTGAACGGGGACAATGCAATCGCTGTGCTTTATGCGGGTCATAAAATTTAATGGATTTTTAATTTTTTGGTTTTTAAATTTTTAATTTAAGCTAAAAATATGATCTTCCTGAACTTGTCAATTCGTGTCTGAACTTTCCCATACCGGAGCTGAACAATGTTTTCTTCGCGTTTGCCCAGACTCGCTTTATTGGAGAAGAGGTGGGGGGGGGGGAATTATAATTGTTTTTTAATATTAAATTATTTTTATTGTCTTTTTTTTAAACATTATAAATAATTATTTCGGGGCTTTGCTCGACGCTATCAAGTAACTGTAATAATATGTAAATATTAAATATAAAATTTCTGGAATTAACCGATTTCTTTAGTGTACCGTAACGGAAATATTTCACTATATGTGATTTTTGTAAAATCACTTAAAAACACGTTTATAGGTTTTCTTAGGTGCTGAAAACGATAGGTCAATCAAAATTTTGGCGCGGAAAAGCATTTAAACCGGTTTTTGAACCGTTTAAAAATTGCCAAAAATGGACATTTTTGACCAAAATTTTGTATCTTCCCGTGGACCAATTGCAACAAATTTAATATCATTCGACAGCTCTCGACGAGTCAAATCGATCTAGGTGTGAAGAAATTCGATCAGACTCCATTTGGATGCCGGCCAACTGAGTCCCAGTGTAAAAAGACACTTTCAGTACCATTAGACACCGGCTATTGACCAAATTACTTATGGGCGCATACACACCTTTTGACTACCCCTTAATTCGCCACCCTCCGTCGGGGCCGCGTTAGGCTTAGGTTCGGGGGCGCGTTAGGCTTAGGCTTTAGGCTTGCCTTCTCCGTCGGGGGTGCGTGCACAGTTGGCTTTTGTTTACAGTTAGTTGTCTGTGGTTGAAAGAGGTTTCATTATATTTCGTACTGAAATGTGCTTTTTATGCCGTCACTCTGCATCTTTTTTGCACTGGGACTCAGTTGGCCGGCATCCAAATGGAGTCTGATCGAATTTCTTCACACCTAGATCGATTTGTCTCGTCGAGAGCTGTCGAATGATATTAAATTTGTTGCAATTGGTCCACGGGAAGATACAAAATTTTGGTCAAAAATGTCCATTTTTGGCAATTTTTAAACGGTTCAAAAACCGGTTTAAATGCTTTTCCGCGCCAACATTTTGATTGACCTATCGTTTTCAGCACCTAAGAAAACCTATAAACGTGTTTTTAAGTGATTTTACAAAAATCACATATAGTGAAATTTTACCGAGAGATTTACACAAAGAAAATGAAATTCATTAATTTATTTACATTAATTTTTATTTTAGGATTTCGCTCGCCGCTGTTTGGCTTGCATTGATCAGAATGCGGACGCTTTGATCCTCTCGGAAGAGTTTTTGCAAATTGATCAAAAATTATTGTGCGAGATTCTGGCCCGTGACGAACTGTGGATCAGCGAAGAAATTGCAATTTGGAATGCCGTAAATTTATAAAAAATAATAAAACAAATTAAAATTATTTTAATTTGTTTTTAAAATTCGAGGACTCGAACCTCAGACGATAAGGTCTTTTGGTTAACATTTTAACCACTGAGCCACGTAATATTTCGAATAACGGATGAAAAATTCAAATATATTACCAATTTTTCCATTCGGTACTTTTTTCGGTACTCAAATTTTGTTCGGTCGGTACCTTCGGTACTCAGATTTTTTCGGTCGGTACTTTTCGGTAAAGTACCGAAAAAGTACCGGTACCGAAAACCATCGGTACTTTCCGAAAAAGTTCGGTCGGTACTATTCGGTAAAGTACCGATGCCTAAGTACCGAAAAGTACCGAAAAAGCGTCGGTACTTTCCCGTACCGTCCGATCTCTAGTAAAAATAGCGAGAAAAAGAATAGAGGAAGAAACAGCCCCTCATCCCTCCAATCGGGTCAAATCAGGAATGGGCGGACCATTTGATCATCCTCTTCAACCCCACCTGTTGTTGTTGTTCTGCTGCTGGTGCTGCACCGCCATCTCCGGCTCCTCCACGATGTTCTGTTGCTGGTGTTGCTCCAGCTGCGCTTTGTCTATTTCTTCTTTCATTTTTTGCTGCTGCTCCGCCAACTCCAACTCTTCCACCAAGGACATTCCGCCAAAATTTCCAACCTCCGGAACATTAGACAACAGCTTGCCCGACCCCGCATTGCCAACACTGTCCTGCTGATCCTGATAAGAGAAATTTCCCGAGTCACGTCCTTCCACGACGTTGGAATCTGCCGAGAACAGGGGAACTTTGATTTGTTTCATTGAGAATTCAAACCCGCCAAAAAAATTGACATGGTGGAGTGGGTGGGTGGGTGGGCTTGTTAGAAAATTTTCTGAAATTTGAAAGCCTTTGCCGACATTTGAATCATCTTGTTTCTATCGGATCCTTTCAGTTAGCATCCTCAAATTTTTTAATTCCCGACTCATATTCTTCAAAATTAAAAAAATGCATTCTTTTCCCAATTTCTCAACAAAAAAAATAAGGCTCAAAATTTTGAAAAAAACCCGGGCCTAAACAAAAATTTGCAACGCAAGCGAAAGAACCCCCATGTGGAATCCAACATTTAAAAAGTACTGTAACTTCGATATGTTATTTTTGCCCAATTCCCACAAACCATCATTCATTCCTTCACTAAACCCAAAACATAATCCTTAACCCTTTATGCATTTGCCGATTTGTCCTAAGCAATATTTGTGTAACTGGACCTTCTGCTCAGTCCCCTCTCAAATGTTTTCTCGACCCCTCCCACAATCGACCACTATTTAAGCAATTTGCCCTCAGCC
The DNA here is from genome assembly GCA_018350325.1 of Globodera rostochiensis. NCBI lineage: Eukaryota > Metazoa > Nematoda > Chromadorea > Rhabditida > Heteroderidae > Globodera > Globodera rostochiensis. The sequence continues at coordinate 2,472,729 of JAEVLN010000015.1, read as the reverse complement.
ATTTCTTCAGGTTCTTACTCACATTTACCACTCTCAGGTTCCCTGCCTGATTTGCTTAAACTTCAATAAAACTTTCATTAAAACCCAACGTTCACAAAGCGAATTGCTATAAACTTTGGTCCTTTTCTTCAATAAACTTTTTGGTCTAAACAAGTGTTGACCGGACACAACACCCCACCTTCATCGTGCAACCGATGAGAGGAGCTGGAAGAGTCGAGAGTAAAGGTATTTTTGTCGGCGGCAACGCCTACGGAATGCATCAGAGAAGTGAACCCGGCGGCCGACGACGATGAACGGGAGGAAGACGAAGACGTACTGGCACTGGAAGGAGTCTGAAATTAGACAAAAATTTTCACAGAAAAAATTGCAGAATTTTATTCCTAGAAATCCTATCACAAGCAAAAAATCAATTCAAAGGGTTTTAGGCTAATTTTCATAGAAAATTCCCTCAAAAATTCAATTTTTTCAAAATTTTGGATTTTTTAAGTCCCGGAATCCGTTGAATCACAACGTCCTCACCTTCATGCGATTGGCTTTGGAGCCGATTCGGATCGCATTGCGCAGCACCATTTCCTCTGCCTTTTTCTGTCGTTCTTCGAGTTCCAATTTCAGTTGCAGATTTTCCTCCCGTTCCTGCTGAATTTGTTTGGCCTGGAAATAAAATTGATCCAAAAAATAGAAGTTTTTAATTGTCAGCCTCAAAAAAATTTGCGCCCAAAACGCCAAATTTTTTTTAAATTTTCATGAAGGCGTTAGAGTAGGCCGGGATCGGGCGGGATTATCCCGGTTTTTGGAATCCCGATCCCGGCTTTTGAAAAGTCGAAACAATCCTGGCTCAACATGCTGCTCCCGATCCCGGCTTTCACGATCCCGCCCCCCACCCAAAAATCCCGAGGACTGATACTAAAGTCTCCAACCTTGGGACTGAATTTCCCCCCTTATAAAATCTGGGTTTTCCAAAAATCCCGGTCTCGACTAACTCTACCTTAAAAGCGTTGTCTTTTTTCAGCGCTCTGATTTCCTCTTCAGTCGCGTCAATTTGCTTCAACCGTTCGTCGTCCTCGTCACAATATTGGGCGTTAATCTCCTCCAACTGCTTACACTTCCGTTGCAAACACAAAATACGTCTGTTAAGCTGCTGTTCTTCTTGCGCATGCTCAAAATTTGTGTCCATATTTACAAAAAATAAAAATTGAAAATTGGCTGAAAACAAATCGGGGAGAATTTAATGGCCGACTCCAAAAAAAACTCCCCTCTCCGCTACAATTTTTATAACAATTATCGAATCAAGAAACGTTTCCAAATTATATTTTGAGCAGCATTTGTCGTATTGGTGTTTTTGATCCTAAAATAAGCTCGTGCCTATTTTAGGCATCTGAAGATTTTTTGTGCCTATTTTAATATTTCTCAAAAAATTCCTCCAGAAAAAACTTTTTTGCATAAAATGCCCTTAAAGATCTGCAGGATTTGAAGGATTAATCCTGCAGGATCCATCCGGTCCTGCAAAAAAATTGAATTTCAATGATCCGGAAAGTTGATTTTGCCGCACTCTACTTTTGTATGAAGAATCTTCGCCAAAAATGGTGCAAATAGTCACAAAAAATACTCAGGCTGTCTAAAATAGGCACGAGCGGCATTTGCCTAAAAGTCGTCACACAAAAATCAATAAAAGTAATTGACACAGCGACTCAAAAAGCGAGATGTGTGCCAATAAATAGAGAGTGCTAGTGAATTATACAAATTTCCTCTTTTTCTCTAACTTTCTCTCGATTGGCGTTCTCTCGCACCGTTTTTATTAATATTTTGAGCATCGCGCACTTTGAAACGTTTAGGTGACTTTTGTTTGCTCTGTTAGATTTGCATCAAATTTTCACTATCGCTATGATTATTGTTCTTTTTTTATCCAAAATAAATTTAAAAAATAGTAAAGATAAATTTTAAAAAAACAAAAAATCAGAAAGATGTGATGAATTGAGGTTTCGCGACCCCCGGTTCATTTCTAAAAAACAATTACTATAGTAGGATTAAAATAATATAATAATTGTAATTAGAAAATTATTATTTTTTAATTAATTCTTTTTTTAATTTTCTGATTGGTTTTGGAAAATCGGAAAAAAATAATGACAAATCTGACTGGAATTGATAAAATCCTTTGATCGTCAAAGAAGAAAATAATCGTAATCCCATAAACTCCTCTTTTTCACTTTCTAAATGCCATCGGCGGCAATGTTAAATTTGAAATTCGGGCCAAAATTCGCTTCAATTTTTGTGCCAGGATAGTACAACGTAACGCATGGAAACAAATCGGCGGCAGAATCGACAAAAAACGCGGCAGTTTCTGCAAAAAATAAACAAAACGAAATAAATAAATTTAAAAAAATTATTAAACCCAAAAATAATGGCCCATCGATTAGATTAAATTAAAGAAACAACCCATAAGTGGTTAAATACCCTTAATTTTTCTTTCTCACCCAAACGCTGTCCATTTTTTGTATAAATGATTTGGCGAGTTGCCAAATCCATGCCGCATCCGATGACGTCGCTGACGCCAAACGAAGGCTTTCCACCGATGAAAGGACGCCCATCCCCGTTATGGCAACATCCCCCAACTTCGTGACCCCAAAATTTGCCACAGCGTTCGTAGCAGTAAGTGCCTTCGTCCGATCCAACCCATCTGTTCAATGGCATTTGTTTAGTCGCGAGTCCAATGTGAAGAAGGCTAAATATAATTTTCTTTAAAAGAAAATGCTTCTTAAGCATTTTGAAGCTAAACTATTTATTTGCCGGTATTTACACCTACTCTTCTTCCTCTAAGATGGTCACTTCGTAGTAGAAGCTTCCAAAAGGATTTTTTGGAATTGGCCGTTCAGCGAGGACAGTGCGATATCCTGAAGAGTAAACTCAATTTAAACTTTTTGTGACTCTTTTAATAAACCGTTTTAATCAAATCACTTTAACAGAATAAAATTTACCCAAATCCCCTCGATTGTTTTGGACAATCAATTGACCGGGCCCAATGATCGTCAGGTCCTGGTGACATGCAGCGGAATCCCATCGATTTTGAAGGGTTAGCCCTAAAGAAATAGAATTTTATTTTCAAAATATTAAATACCATTTCCCTTTTGTGCCGGGCATTGCATAAAAAGTGGCACTTTTTGATTTGGCTATGAAAAATTAGCCTAAAAAGCGGTTGCAAATTTTTGATTTTTCTTTATGCAATAAATACTCCTAATGAGTAGAGGTTCACTTTTTGAATATCCATTTTGGCCGTTTTTGACAAATCTACTGAAGAAAATGAAAGAAAATTACAGTGAAAAAACAAAATGTTTCTATCGGTTTCAAGCCTAAATTCAAAATTAATAAAATCACGAAGAGTTGACGGATCCGGAAGCGAGTGTTTTAACACGACGCAGAATCAACTAGGCTATTTAGACAGGGGCATGAAACCGGAGCTTACTCTCTGAAAAGCGGTTTAACCCCGACAACCCGGTTTCGGAAATTTTGACATACCTAACCAGATTCGAGAATGTTTATCTCGCCGTGAAAAGCGACAGAGACCGTTTTTACCAAATGCACAAGCCCTCTCTTTAGCCTACCATCAACGGCCGATTTGGTCGCGGTCCGTCGCTTAGTCGAGAATTGCAGCGGGTACTGCTCGGGCAGACCGGCGTTCGGATGAGAATGGTATAGCAACACGCTCATCATCTGGTTAAGTGTCAGCACTCCGGACGGAACTGTCAAAAGTATTAGTTTAATCGAATTTTGGAGTTATGGTGAACTTATTAATTAAATATGGCATTTTTAAATTCAAAATTGTCAAATCCGATGGGTACTACCAATATTCTCAGAAAAATCCTCTTTTGGAATGAGCGGAAAACGAATTTTGAAAAGTGCCGGGCCGAGCATTGCGCGTCTATTCGCCGCCGAAAGCTCTTCCCCATTTTGGTGGCATTTTTCGTCCACCCAGCGAAGTGCCTAATTATTTTAAAGGAAATAATAAATATTAATTTTAAAAAAAGTTAAAATCATTTTAATTTGTTTTATTATTTTTTATAAATTTACGGCATTCCAAATTGCAATTTCTTCGTTGATCATCAACTCGTCACGGCCCAGAATATCACACAATAATTGCTGATCAATTTGCAAAAACTCTTCCGGGACATCTCCCTTCTTAAAAAGCACCAAAATAAGCGAATTTTTAAAATTTTGGTCGCAAATCTGTTATCAAATTGAATAAAAAATTCCAAAATTTTCTCGGCGGCGCCTATCGGCACCGCCGACCCACCCGCCCCTCGCCTAAAAAAGTTGGAAAAATCGCGCGAAAAAAACACGGATGACGCTCAGTTGGCCTGCCACTTGAGCGCCGGCGCTCTAATGTCAACTTCGCAGCGCTCGAGCCGACCCCCCCCCCCCCCCCCCCCCTGGCCATCTATGTATGTCTTGTTACATTTTTAGCATTTGGGGTAAAGGTTAAATAATGGTCTTAAGTAGCCCAATGCTGTCTTGTTTTGTTCATTTTTGGATAAAACGCACCGGTTCTTTACAAGACAAAACAATCATGCTCCAACCTTCGCTTGATTACACCACTTCTTGGCAGTGTTCATTGACAGTTGAAATTAGTTCGCACATAATATTAAGGGGCAATTGCCTTTCTTATCAAGAATTCCGTTCGTCCTCAGTTCTTTCTCTGTCTCTTTATGGGCTCACTCGGACCTTCATTTGACTCGCGCATTTGCGAAAAATAAGGGTGGTATGGTAGAACAAATGCTGCCAACGATTAATCCGGCCTTACCCCCCGCCGATGTCACCGTCATTAAAGTTAATTCTGATGAGATTCCACTGACGCCACAGACCCCAATGCTCAGCTGCCTCCTTTTCCCACTCGGCCCATTTCTTTTCGTCACGCTCAATTGGACAGCGAACCAACAGCAATTCGCCTTTGCCAAAGCGCCGAATCACCAATCGCTCCTCCGTCAAATTGTTTCTCAATTCAAATGGGCCGAAAGAGTCGTCAGTATCGCTACTCCAACCATTGATGATGTAGGTGACACGATCGACCGAACTGGCAAATGCCTAGAATGAATTGGATTGAAGGTGTACATCGGAGAGGCCAAGAAAGCATAGTCAAAACTCACCAGTTTGAGACTTTCCAGGTCTTTCTCGTACAAGTAGCATTCCACAACCTTCGGACGGCCATCCCCGCGGGGCGTGTGCAACCACGCTTGTTCGTAAGAAGAGTCGTTAGCAATGTCATCCGCCGCAAACAGTGGACCATCGCAAAACAATTCGAGCCTTCGGAGGTTTGGGCAATCGCGGTAAATGGACGTGAATTGGGGAAAACTGAGCTTCGCCGCAGGGCAGCGCAAATCGGGGAAATTTTTTTGGGGTTTTTGACTCAATTTGTTAAGAAAAGGTCCAAAATTACATTTGCGATGCGATGTTTTTTCTCTCTTTATTTTTCCTACGCTGAGAAAAAATTTTCTTTTTCAAAATTTTGGAATTTGGTGTGAAGTTGTTACAGTGGGGAGGTGCCCGAGTGCGGCGATGGGGGGGGGGGGTCTGACCCCCCCCCCTTGGCCATCTATGAAGACATAACCGGGCAATTGCAGACGTTATGATGATATGGAAGCTTCAAAACAACGGGTAAGTATGGTGCCAACGGATTGATAATTTATGGCTATATTCCGAGATTCTCTATCCATATAAATCGCAGCAATACTAATATACTGTGCGTCGAAATATGGCCATAAAATAAGATGAAAAAATTGCAAAATATGGACCAAATATGGAAAAAAATTGCAAAATATGGGCGAAAATGGAAAAAAATTGCAAAATATGGACGAAAATGGATAAACAAATTTTCAAATATAGCAAAAAAATGGGCAAGAATTCCTAATTGTAATAATAAGAGCAATAAAATTTTTATGCAAATTAAAGGCATTTCAGAGAACTTTTTGAAAAAAAAGAATTTTAAAAATTCTCATTCATAGGCCCAGAAACGAAATGACCCAACGTATACCAATCGACTCCACTCTAAGCCTAACGCACGAATCTACAAAATTTTTTGCGCGGACTCAATTATGAAGAAGGTTATGGCCTCTCAAAGTTGGTCAAAAACCATAGTGGGGACTCTTTTGGTCAAAATTTGTAGGAATTTTTTTATTCTAAAAATTTTCTGAAAATATGTTATGTGATGCATTGAATACGAATTCGTCAATAGAAAATTAAAATTGATAAATTAAAGCGCTTTTTGAATCGGTTGAAATTTTTGAAAATTATGAAAACGACTTTTAAGTAACAAAAGCCGGATATAATAATGCTAACCGAAGGCATTGGCCTTCAACAACAATAAAAATCGATAGTCTTCCAATTTCTAAATCGTATTGTCAATAATGTTGTATTTGAAGTTTGGCCCAAAGTTCGTTTCAATTTTGTCGCAAGAATAGGCCAACGTCACACACGAGTACAAATCGGTATAAGTGACGAACATATTGGCAGTGTCTGCAAATTTAGACAAATTTGAAGCAAACAAATTTATTAAAATAAAAATTAAACAATTTTTTTATTATTTTTTCAGGCTCTTTATAGCGCTAACCAAAACGATGTCCATTTTTTGTGTAAATGATTTGACGCGTTGCCAAATTGACCCCGCAGCCGACGACGTCGCCTTCCTCAAACACGGGCTTTCCTTTGATGCACGGACGGCCAGAATCTTTGCTCCATGCCCCAACATCATGACCCCAAAAAATGCCATTGCTTTCGTATGCATAAGTCCCTTTGCAGCGTCCAACAAACTCGCCCAATGGTATTTGCCAGGCATGGACACGGTTATGAATTTCCTTAACCGTAACCGCCCATCCTCAAACACTTATAAACGTTAACCGTCCGTAACCGCCCGTCCTAAAAATCTCATAACCGTTAACCGCCCGTAACCGGGCCCTTTGAAAATTTCATAACCGTTAACCGCCCGCGGTTAGCCGCGGTTAACCGCATTATTTAAAAATCAATAAAGTTTTCCAGATTTCGAAAAATTACAACGAATTTTTTCCGATCATGATATGGCGTCTTTCTAAAATTAAATCAAAATTGATGTGTATTGAACTTACATGTGATTTTTAGCAGAAAGTTTGTCAATGAAAAAAAATGAACTAATTATTTATGTAAATACTTAGTTAATTTTTTATAGCTAATTTGTAAGAAAACTAAAAAGGAGGGATATTAAAATATAAAGAAAAAAATGAACAGCGGAAGGGGCTAGAAACTAGACCAAACAAAATCAGTCTAAGAGCTTCACCACTTAGCCATAGGACAGATAGTATCGGCAGTCAAAGAAATTATAAAGGCAAATCGTTCAACGCTCAGCAATCAATAAAACAACGGATGCTACGGTTAACCGCGGTTTTAGTGGTCATAACCGTTAACCGACCGTAACCGCCCGTCCTCAAAATCTCATAACCGTTAACCGCCCGTAACCGCGACCTTTTAAAATTTCATAACCGTTAACCGCGGTTAGCCGCGGGTATCCGCGGTTAGCCGCGGTTACGGGTAACCGTGTCCATGCCTGGTTATGACCACTAAAACCGCGGTTAACCGTAGCATCCGTTGTTTTATTGATTGCTGAGCGTTGAACGATTTGCCTTTATAATTTCTTTGACTTTTTATTCACATTTCACCAACCGATACTATCTGTCCTATGGCTAAGTGGTGAAGCTCTTAGACTGATTTAAAAATCATTTGATTCAATTATTTATTGAAGTCCTAATAATTTTGGCTTTAGTGATTTTGTGGGTGCATAAAATATTTTGCATTTATATCTTTTAAAGTATTTTCGTTTTTTTACAGAAACTGCCGCTTTGTGTTTCGATTATGCCGCCGAATTGTTTCCACTCAGACACTGGCACAAAAGTTGAAGCGAATTTTGGCCCGAAGTGATTGTGCAAGAAGAAGAAGGCCTGGAGTGTGAATTATTTAATTTTATTTATTGTAAAGCACCAAAATTGTGTAGATTTGATATTCTTTTGAAGATTAACTGGTTAGTATGATAAGAAATTCTTTTGATGAAAGCGTCGCACCAAACGAGATTTGATTAAACCTTCCGGCGGCTTTCTTGTGCATAGAAGAAAAGGCTAACTTAATTTATAAAAGTTTTTGCTATAGAACGTTCTAACATCTTTTTCTACAACTCCTGAAAAAGTAGTTTCTACTCCTGAAAAACGACTTTTTGTGGCTCGGGTCGGGGTTCGGGGCTTAACCCTAGTTTAAACGATACAATTTAACATCAGATATCATTAGAAAATGTCATAACATCGGTTGAACGCTTCGGTAATATTTTTAATTTTGCTAATTCGGATTTCAATCCTGATCCCGGTTCAAAATCCCATGTGCGCCCAAAAGCAAACACAAGAAATACGAATGTTTCTTGATAAAGACATCCCTAAAGAACGATATTTTCTGAGTAAATATTTATTTGCAATTTTTATAAATTTTTTATGATACATCAATTTTGGCCTCAAATTTTGGAACGCCCAAAAAACGACACATTGAAAAGGAAAAAAACAAAATTAAATTGAATATTTCCCTCCAAAGTCCGTCGTCCCTCCGTTCATTCATTTTTCTGGGCTTTCGTTTGCGTCGAAGAGTCTGAAAATAGAAATATAAAAGAGCGAAATGGGCGTGGATGGAATCTGGGAGGGCTACAGATCTTTTTGAAACTGGACGTTTCGACATGAGTTTTAAAAGTTGCCTAAATGTCCAAACATCCTGGCACGTCTGGAAGAAACAGAGAGTGTTAGTTCGTCATGACGTGCAGCGGAATCCCATCAATTTTGAGGGGTTAGCCCTAAGGAAATATTATTTTATTTAGCTTTTGTGCAGGTTATTGCATACAAAGTGGCACTTTTTGATTTGGCTATGAAAAAAGTGTTATTAAAAAGCGGTTGCAAATTTCTGATTTTTCCATATGCAATAATTCCTTCTTTTAATCCCACATGCTCTAATAATCCCCCACCCTCTAAAAATGTCGCTCTTTCTGAGAAGGTTAAAAATAATTCCATATGGGGAATTAAAAGTGGATATACGGTATATGAGTAGAGGCACTTTGATAGGTAAATGGCAGGGTGACTACCTGTAACAGCACGACCATTAGTTGGGAATTGCAGCGGGTACAGCTCGGGCAAAGCGCGTTCCGGATGAGAATGGTACACATAAACGCTAACCAGCTGGCCACGTGACAACACTCCGGACGAAGCTGTCAAAAGCAAAATTCAACCGAATTTTGGAGTGTCGCCGATGTCACTGTCTTCGAATTCAATGCCAATGCAATTCCACTGAAACAAATTCCACGCCGCCGCTTCCTTTTCCCCCTCACCCATTTTGCTTCGTCATGCTCAATTGGACAACGAACCAAAAGCCAATTGTCCTTTTTAATAAAGTGCCGAAACACCAATGGATCCTTCGTCAAAATGTTTTTCAGTTCAATTGGCACAATGAAACAGACAGATGATAAAATTGACCGGATCGGTCGATTTGGAAAACCTCCTTCATCACTTTTGATCAGAAAAAATACTTTTTGATTCAAATGTACGAAGCCCATCTTGGCGTTGTGTATTTGATGAGAGAGAATTGGAAATCTTCTGAAAGTGTAAAAGATAAAGACGCGCAAAACGAAATTAAAATGAATCAAAAATAGATTGAACAGGAGCAAAAAAGGGAATAATGTTCGAGCAGTTCAACAAAAATTTCCTCTTTTTGGCCTCCATTTTGGCCATGCTTATAATTGAGATTAAAATGGACGCGCCCAAAGGAAATGTTGCCAAACCGGGGGGAGCCGAGCCGCGCGGACTTTTAGTAAAAATTTTGCAATTTTCTTTTAATTAATCTCCGAATTTGTGAAGTTGTTATTGGGCGGCCAAAAAACGAGTGCAAATGGAATCGGAAAAGAAAATAAGCAGCCAAAATCCCAATCAAAAGGTTATTTTATTTTTAAACAATGGCAAAAAGTGCCAAAACAACTCAACCGAATCTGATTTTAGGCACGGCACTTCGTGGAGGGCGCCACAAGAGAGACGTTTTGGGCAACGCCGGGGGCAATGTTGGCGGATGGGACCATCCAATTGACTCCTCATAGTCAGTGTCGACTAAATTAAACATAATTAAAATTTAATTTCTCTTTTAGTGATTATGTTGACACAATGTTCAAAGAAGCAAATTGGCTCGCCGATAAGGTTAAAAAATATGGCTGGGAGAATTACGGAGTGCCCGCTGGACGCCGCTAAAGGGCCGAAGTCGTCGGCATTTTCGAAAAACTGAAAAAGCATTCATTTTTGGGATTAAAATATTCTTTGTAGCTGTTAGTTTATTTCATTGGATTATTTATTTTAATTTCTTTCTTTTTGATAAATTAGGATTTATTTACTTGAGCTTCTAATAGGTTTTAAAACTCTAAGGTGATCTGAGAGGCTCAAGAACCGAACAGGAACAGTGTAAACAGTGCTTAGACTTCTCGAGTGAAATTCAGTCAAAATTTTAATCGATTATGCATTGGACAAAGGGTTCAAGCACTTGCTAGTGAAACCTAAATTTACCGAGGCACGACCACACAAAAAATGATTCTTTGAAAGCAAACCAACAAAAGCTTCACATCCCGCTACCTTGCCATCGAATCCAATACCAAACTGCTTTCTTTCAATTAGCTGACTGGGCGAATAGCAACACCGATTTCGCAACACACTTCTTTTGGCATTATGCCATCTTTATTAAATGATTTGAAAATAAGGTTCAAAAGTAGAACTTGGTAAAAACAAAGAAAATAACAACGAGATCCGAATCAAGAGTCATAAGTACATATTAGAAGGGTTACATATATGTAAATTAAACATCGGCAAGAGAGTAAAAAAACATGAAAAGGTCAGAATTTTGAAAGACTTTTATCCGAATTATGTGAAATGATGGCCTGCTATGAGAATAGAGTAACATGAAAATGGGTAAAGCAATATGAGAACGACGGTCAGAGGGTATGAGAATAAAAGAAAAAAGGTTTGAACGGTTCAAAAATGTTGAAAATTTATAAAAGCAAATCCCAATAACAGAAACATAAAAAACCAATTTAATCCTCAAATAAGAAATCCTAAAGCTCGCCTTAAATGGTTAAGATCGAAAGAAGAACGATTTAATCGAAACTGAAACTACCGATCAAATTTTGGCATTTTGAAAATTGTGCAAACATTTTGAGTTTTAATTTCAAAACTTAATAAAAGGTGCCTGGGCCCACGTCTGTTTTCCGCCGAACACTCTTTCCCATTTTGACGGTATTTTCGTGCTTGTTAAAACGGCATCGCGCTAGCGTAATGCGACGATCTCGGATTTAATCGGGTTGACCATCGACTGAAGACTTCCCTCATTGTTTTGCAAATTATCCCCGCTCCAATCCCAAGAATGCGTTCCAGCTTGGAATGGCATAAATGTGTCGTGCATTGGGGGACTTGCTGATATGGCATTACGCCACCGTAATGCGACGATGAGCCTGTGTTGCCCGATGTAAAGTTGGATGATTGTGGTGTGGGGCTGAAAAAGTTGGATGCGCCGGTCCTCCGCGTCGATTGCGATTGATTTGGGAAATACGGCATCCCGTCAAAACCTTTAATTAATTAGGGCAATTAATTCAAAAGTATTGATTAGGCCCTTTTCCCTTTTTTCACAGCATTTTTACCTTCCGATTAGCTCGGCTTCCTGATTAAATATTTCGATATTTACATAAATTTTAGTTAGTCACCCCACACCGAAAAGTTTAGAAATATTGTATTGCGCCAAAATTTTAATATTCAATGAATTTTTTCCTGACCCGTCTCCAGCAGAATAGAAGCGGCCACAAGCAACCAAATTGCGGCCAAGAAGAGAAAGGTGGGCATTTTGAGGCAATAAAATAAAAATCGTTTTAAATGATGGCTATTTGCGCATTTCTATCGCTTTTATGCGCCTTTAATCGCAGTCTTAGCAGTGACTTTGTTTCAAAATAGCATTGTCAACGAAGAGAGTGGAGGGGACGCGAGAGAATGCGTTGGCATTTACGAAAAGATTGCCTTACTCCAACAAATGCCAGAAATTGGGGCCCCCTGTTTATGCCAATTTTGGGGGGGGGGGGGGGGGGTAAAGCATTACGGCTAATGTATTGTATTGAAAAAGCGCCCCTAGGCAGAGTAAATGGCCACAGAAGCAGAGATATTGGTCGATAAATCTGAATTGAACTTTGAATATGACAGGGGCTGCTTAAGCGGTAAGGGCTGACGTGGAACTTTTGGGCATCCTCTAAATTTCTATTTTCGTGGCACATTTTACGAAACCCCAAAGAGTCCATCCAACAAGCCTTTTCTAATGCCTGTCGAAAACGAAAAACCCAGAATTAATAAAATTATTCAAGTTCCGTCTTCTTAGCCACGGAATTCCGTCATTTGTGAACATCTTTTCATTTGCGATAGTGAAAGCACAGTATGAATTGTTTAAAGGTTTTATTGGTCCTTCCCATTTCTGGCACGCCCTGGGGAAGGTCCGCCTCCATTCCCACTCCGATCACCTCCGCTCACTTTGTCATTCACTCAGTTCACCGCCGGCGCTGTGACCGATGGACTTCCCCCCTCCCGTGCTGTGACCAGTGATTTTCCGGTTCCATTTTTTCTGGTGGTTCCCGAACCGGTTCCAAAAACCGCACTCTTTTGCGCAAACCTCATCTATAAAGCACGCGCATTGCTTCTTTTGGAAGTTTTTGCTTTGTTACGTAATTAAAAGGTATTTACACCGGGACATCAATGCATGCATGTAGGGGCTTTCTGTTGTCTCATTTACCGAAATGCCCAAAAAGTACACCGTCCATGGCATTATTGCTATGTCAATGGCCCGAACCTCCACCTGAATTCATCAACAGACCTACCCACTCACCACTACTCCACATTGGTGAAGAATTGATCAAAATCGTTCAAATTATCTATTTCAAAAATACTGAAAAATACCGCGGTAATAACAAGGCAAAGTGCGTTTTTTCATTAATTTCATCGAATATCGTTATCGTATGATTTTTGAGTGAATCCCACCAACGAAAACAAATTCTTCCTGAACTTTACAAACTGGTAAAAGATAAGATCAAAAAGATTGAGCGCATGTGACTGGATTTCATTCACAACTGACGCGGGGAGTGGACCGTCAAACAAATTTCTATGGTTTTGAGATTTTGATAATTTACGATTTTCGTTATACAAGCTATTGCAGCCTTACAAGTCACACTGTTAGTCGAATCGATGGAATTCGGCGCTCTCCATGGTATCACGTCTTTCCGAACAAAAAAAATGCATTATATTAATATGCATTTGAAAACCACAATTTTGAATTGACATTATCCAACAAAGAATGGGGCTTGATAGAAGACCTTATTTCACTCCTTCAGCATGTGGAAGAAGCATCGAAAATGTTCATCAAATCATCACTATCCGATTATAACGGATTAAATAAATGATTTTAATAATAAAATTTGAGCCCAAATAACCGTTGCGGTTAAACTCCACAACAAGCTCTCTCATTTCACGTTAGCAGACAATGCCATCGGTGCAGTGCGTGCAAATTTAGTCAATCGAATTTTTACGTTCTCCGCGACAAAAAGTATTTATATTTGTCTTAAACACAAAAACCACTAATTAAGAATTCACTGTCTTTCAACGTTGTTGGATGTCCGTTTTAATTCATTTGAAAATTCCGATCTCTAATTAGAACAGTCAAACAAAAATTGGAAATTACGAGTTACTTATTACAAATTACCTAAAGGTGGGAGGGGTAACCCTACAATTAAGCATATTCATGCAATAAAAGAAGATTTAGCGTCTTACGATCACGTGAAAATCGATTTATTTATTTTATCAGGGGAAGTGTTCAACGCACCCCATCTAAAAATTGTTTTACTTTATTTTCTGAAAATTTTATTTTTTGTAGAAATAGTGTGCTAAAAAGAGAGAGTCAGACGACGAGAGTAATTTGGACATCAACGCACCCCATCTAAAAATTGTTTTACTTTATTTTCTGAAAATTTTATTTTTTTGTAGAAATAGTGTGCTAAAAAGAGAGAGTCAGACGACGAGAGTAATTTGGACATCAACGCACCCCATCTAAAAATTGTTTTACTTTATTTTCTGAAAATTTTATTTTTTGTAGAAATAGTTTGCTAAAAAGAGAGAGTCAGGCGGCTAGAGTAATTTGGACATCAACGCACCCCATCTAAAAATTGTTTTACTTTATTTTCTGAAATTTTATTTTTTGTAGAACTAGTGTGCTAAAAAGAGAGAGTCAGGCGGCGAGAGTAATTTGGACATCAACGCACCCCAGCTAAAAATTGTTTTAGTTTAATTTTTGAAAATTTTATTTTTTGGAGAAATAGTGTGCTAAAAAGAGAGAGTCAGACGGCGAGAGTAATTTGGACATCAACGCACCCCATCTAAAAATTGTTTTAGTTACTTTTTTGAAAATTTTTTTTTTCGAAGAAATAATGTGCTAAAAAGAGAGAGTCAGGCGGCGAGAGTAATTTGGACATCAACGCACCCCAGCTAAAAATTGTTTTAGTTTAATTTTTGAAAATTTTATTTTTACTAGAACTAGTGTGCTAAAAAGAGAGAGTCAGGCGGCGAGAGTAATTTGGACATCAACGCACCCCATCTAAAAATTGTTTTACTTTATTTTCTGAAAATTTTATTTTTTGTAGAAATAGTGTGCTAAAAAGAGAGAGTCAGGCGGCGAGAGTAATTTGGACATCAACGCACCCCAGCTAAAAATTGTTTTAGTTTAATTTTTGAAAATTTTATTTTTTGGAGAAATAGTGTGCTAAAAAGAGAGAGTCAGACGGCGAGAGTAATTTGGACATCAACGCACCCCATCTAAAAATTGTTTTAGTTACTTTTTTGAAAATTTTTTTTTTCGAAGAAATAATGTGCTAAAAAGAGAGAGTCAGGCGGCGAGACTAATTTGGACATCAACGCACCCCAGCTAAAAATTGTTTTAGTTTAATTTTTGAAAATTTTATTTTTAGTAGAACTAGTGTGCTAAAAAGAGAGAGTCAGGCGGCGAGAGTAATTTGGACATCAACGCACCCCATCTAAAAATTGTTTTAGTTACTTTTTTGAAAATTTTATTTTTTCGAAGAAATAATGTGCTAAAAAGAGAGAGTCAGGCGGCGAGAGTAATTTGGACATCAACGCACCCCATCTAAAAATTGTTTTACTTTATTTTCTGAAAATTTTATTTTTTGTAGAACTAGTGTGCTAAAAAAAAGAGTCAGACGACGAGAGTAATTTGGACATCAACGCACCCCATCTAAAAATTGTTTTACTTTATTTTCTGAAAATTTTATTTTTTGTAGAAATAGTGTGCTAAAAAGAGAGAGTCAGACGACGAGAGTAATTTGGACATCAAAGCACCCCATCTAAAAATTGTTTTACTTTATTTTCTGAAAATTTTATTTTTTGTAGAACTAGTGTGCTAAAAAGAGAGAGTCAGACGACGAGAGTAATTTGGACATCAACGCACCCCATCTAAAAATTGTTTTAGTTACTTTTTTGAAAATTTTATTTTTTCGAAGAAATAATGTGCTTAAAAGAGAGAGTCAGACGACGAGAGTAATTTGGACATCAACGCACCCCATCTAAAAATTGTTTTAGTTACTTTTTTGAAAATTTTATCTTTTGACGAAATGGTGTGCTAAAAAGAGAGAGTCAGGCGGCGAGAGTAATTTGGACATCAACGCACCCCATCTAAAAATTGTTTTAGTTACTTTTTTGAAAATTTTATTTTTCGAAGAAATAATGTGCTAAAAAGAGAGAGTCAGGCGGCGAGAGTAATTTGGACATCAACGCACCCCATCTAAAAATTGTTTTACTTTATTTTCTGAAAATTTTATTTTTTGTAGAAATAGTGTGCTAAAAAGAGAGAGTCAGGCGGCGAGAGTAATTTGGACATCAACGCACCCCATCTAAAAATTGTTTTACTTTATTTTCTGAAAATTTTATTTTTTGTAGAAATAGTGTGCTAAAAAAAGAGAGTCAGACGACGAGAGTAATTTGGACATCAAAGCACCCCATCTAAAAATTGTTTTACTTTATTTTCTGAAAATTTTATTTTTTGTAGAAATAGTGTGCTAAAAAGAGAGAGTCAGACGACGAGAGTAATTTGGACATCAACGCACCCCATCTAAAAATTGTTTTACTTTATTTTCTGAAAATTTTATTTTTTGAAGAAATAGTGTGCTAAAAAGAGAGAGTCAGGCGGCTAGAGTAATTTGGACATCAACGCACCCCATCTAAAAATTGTTTTACTTTATTTTCTGAAAATTTTATTTTTTGTAGAAATAGTGTGCTAAAAAGAGAGAGTCAGACGACGAGAGTAATTTGGACATCAACGCACCCCATCTAAAAATTGTTTTACTTTATTTTCTGAAAATTTTATTTTTTGTAGAAATAGTGTGCTAAAAAGAGAGAGTCAGGCGGCGAGAGTAATTTGGACATCAACGCACCCCATCTAAAAAATTGTTTTACTTTATTTTCTGAAAATTTTATTTTTTGTAGAAATAGTGTGCTAAAAAGAGAGAGTCAGACGACGAGAGTAATTTGGACATCAAAGCACCCCATCTAAAAATTGTTTTACTTTATTTTCTGAAAATTTTATTTTTTGTAGAAATAGTGTGCTAAAAAGAGAGAGTCAGACGACGAGAGTAATTTGGACATCAACGCACCCCATCTAAAAATTGTTTTACTTTATTTTCTGAAAATTTTATTTTTTGTAGAAATAGTGTGCTAAAAAGAGAGAGTCAGGCGGCTAGAGTAATTTGGACATCAACGCACCCCATCTAAAAATTGTTTTACTTTATTTTCTGAAAATGTTATTTTTTGTAGAAATAGTGTGCTAAAAAGAGAGAGTCAGACGACGAGAGTAATTTGGACATCAACGCACCCCATCTAAAAATTGTTTTACTTTATTTTCTGAAAATTTTATTTTTTGTAGAACTAGTGTGCTAAAAAGAGAGAGTCAGACGACGAGAGTAATTTGGACATCAACGCACCCCATCTAAAAATTGTTTTACTTTATTTTCTGAAAATTTTATTTTTTGTAGAAATAGTGTGCTAAAAAGAGAGAGTCAGACGACGAGAGTAATTTGGACATCAACGCACCCCATCTAAAAATTGTTTTACTTTATTTTCTGAAAATTTTATTTTTTGTAGAAATAGTGTGCTAAAAAGAGAGAGTCAGACGACGAGAGTAATTTGGATATCAACACCCCATCTAAAAATTGTTTTAGTTACTTTTTTTAAAATTTTATTTTTTGAAGAAATAATGTGCTAAAAAGAGAGAGTCAGGCGGCGAGAGTAATTTGGACATCAACGCACCCCATCTAAAAATGGTTTTACTTTATTTTCTGAAAATTTTATTTTTTGTAGAAATAGTGTGCTAAAAAGAGAGAGTCAGGCGGCGAGAGTAATTTGGACATCAACGCACCCCATCTAAAAATTGTTTTACTTTATTTTCTGAAAATTTTATTTTTCGAAGAAATAGTGTGCTAAAAAGAGAGAGTCAGACGACGAGAGTAATTTGGACATCAACGCACCCCATCTAAAAATTGTTTTAGTTACTTTTTTGAAAATTTTATCTTTTGACGAAATGGTGTGCTAAAAAGAGAGAGTCAGGCGGCGAGAATAATTTGGACATCAACGCACCCCATCTAAAAATTGTTTTAGTTACTTTTTTGAAAATTTTATTTTTCGAAGAAATAATGTGCTTAAAAGAGAGAGTCAGGCGGCGAGAGTAATTTGGACATCAACGCACCCCATCTAAAAATTGTTTTACTTTATTTTCTGAAAATTTTATTTTTTGTAGAACTAGTGTGCTAAAAAAAAGAGTCAGACGACGAGAGTAATTTGGACATCAACGCACCCCATCTAAAAATTGTTTTACTTTATTTTCTGAAAATTTTATTTTTTGTAGAAATAGTGTGCTAAAAAGAGAGAGTCAGACGACGAGAGTAATTTGGACATCAAAGCACCCCATCTAAAAATTGTTTTACTTTATTTTCTGAAAATTTTATTTTTTGTAGAACTAGTGTGCTAAAAAGAGAGAGTCAGACGACGAGAGTAATTTGGACATCAACGCACCCCATCTAAAAATTGTTTTACTTTATTTTCTGAAAATTTTATTTTTTGAAGAAATAGTGTGCTAAAAAGAGAGAGTCAGGCGGCGAGAGTAATTTGGACATCAACGCACCCCATCTAAAAATTGTTTTACTTTATTTTCTGAAAATTTTATTTTTTGTAGAAATAGTGTGCTAAAAAGAGAGAGTCAGACGACGAGAGTAATTTGGACATCAACGCACCCCATCTAAAAATTGTTTTACTTTATTTTCTGAAAATTTTATTTTTTGTAGAACTAGTGTGCTAAAAAGAGAGAGTCAGACGACGAGAGTAATTTGGACATCAACGCACCCCATCTAAAAATTGTTTTACTTTATTTTCTGAAAATTTTATTTTTTGTAGAAATAGTGTGCTAAAAAGAGAGAGTCAGACGACGAGAGTAATTTGGACATCAACGCACCCCATCTAAAAATTGTTTTACTTTATTTTCTGAAAATTTTATTTTTTGTAGAAATAGTGTGCTAAAAAGAGAGAGGCAGACGACGAGAGTAATTTGGATATCAACACCCCATCTAAAAATTGTTTTAGTTACTTTTTTTAAAATTTTATTTTTTCGAAGAAATAATGTGCTAAAAAGAGAGAGTCAGGCGGCGAGAGTAATTTGGACATCAACGCACCCCATCTAAAAATGGTTTTACTTTATTTTCTGAAAATTTTATTTTTTGTAGAAATAGTGTGCTAAAAAGAGAGAGTCAGGCGGCGAGAGTAATTTGGACATCAACGCACCCCATCTAAAAATTGTTTTACTTTATTTTCTGAAAATTTTATTTTTCGAAGAAATAGTGTGCTAAAAAGAGAGAGTCAGACGACGAGAGTAATTTGGACATCAACGCACCCCATCTAAAAATTGTTTTAGTTACTTTTTTGAAAATTTTATTTTTTGACGAAATGGTGTGCTAAAAAGAGAGAGTCAGACGACGAGAGTAATTTGGACATCAACGCACCCCATCTAAAAATTGTTTTAGTTACTTTTTTGAAAATTTTATTTTTCGAAGAAATAGTGTGCTAAAAAGAGAGAGTCAGGCGGCGAGAGTAATTTGGACATCAACGCACCCCATCTAAAAATTGTTTTACTTTATTTTCTGAAAATTTTATTTTTTGTAGAAATAGTGTGCTAAAAAGAGAGAGTCAGACGACGAGAGTAATTTGGACATCAACGCACCCCATCTAAAAATTGTTTTACTTTATTTTCTGAAAATTTTATTTTTTGTAGAAATAGTGTGCTAAAAAGAGAGAGTCAGACGACGAGAGTAATTTGGACATCAACGCACCCCATCTAAAAATTGTTTTACTTTATTTTCTGAAAATTTTATTTTTTGTAGAAATAGTGTGCTAAAAAGAGAGAGTCAGACGACGAGAGTAATTTGGACATCAACGCACCCCATCTAAAAATTGTTTTACTTTATTTTCTGAAAATTTTATTTTTTGTAGAAATAGTGTGCTAAAAAGAGAGAGGCAGACGACGAGAGTAATTTGGATATCAACACCCCATCTAAAAATTGTTTTAGTTACTTTTTTTAAAATTTTATTTTTTCGAAGAAATAATGTGCTAAAAAGAGAGAGTCAGGCGGCGAGAGTAATTTGGACATCAACGCACCCCATCTAAAAATGGTTTTACTTTATTTTCTGAAAATTTTATTTTTTGTAGAAATAGTATGCTAAAAAGAGAGAGTCAGGCGGCGAGAGTAATTTGGACATCAACGCACCCCATCTAAAAATTGTTTTACTTTATTTTCTGAAAATTTTATTTTTCGAAGAAATAGTGTGCTAAAAAGAGAGAGTCAGACGACGAGAGTAATTTGGACATCAACGCACCCCATCTAAAAATTGTTTTAGTTACTTTTTTGAAAATTTTATCTTTTGACGAAATGGTGTGCTAAAAAGAGAGAGTCAGGCGGCGAGAGTAATTTGGACATCAACGCACCCCATCTAAAAATTGTTTTAGTTACTTTTTTGAAAATTTTATTTTTCGAAGAAATAGTGTGCTATAAGTACCTGATGGAAAATCATTGATAAAATCAACAATTTGGCAAAATCTGTTGACAGAATATTTATTTTTTGGCCATTGCTTTGTAATTATTGCTGCTGAATACTTGCATTTTGTCCCCATTTAAGGCGGCAGTACGGCACGGCACTTTGCTGATCAATCGGAAAATGGAGAAATTGCGGAAATGCTGCGTGAAGCTGAAAGACGAATTTAATTCTTAGCGATTTTTGAACTGTTTGGAACTTTGACCTAGCGCCCGAGGAGATATAAATTTGCCGTTGTTCGCATCCAAACGTCCCGCTCGCTCCCTTTAAGGATCTTTGCAAAAATTAACAAAAACGGCCTGAAGTTGAGCCGCCGCACATTGTCGATTAATTAATTATCCGGCGCCTCCAGCGATCCTGAAAACCAATCGAGAATCTCGAATTGAGAATGTTGGTAAAACCAAAAATTTTTCCGAACTCGAAAAACGAGATTCTCGGCAAGATTTCGTCTCGCCCCGCCTCTATTGCATGGGCGTGCCGTGCCGGTCATTGTGCTCTGAACCTAAGCGATTTGACGTCATTAAGAAATAAACAAAAAAACCAGTTTTTAAAATAGAAAACAAAATTTTAAAATAAATTTAATTTTCTTTAATCATGCGTCAAATCGCGTATCTTTTGAGTACCTGATATAAATGTAAAATTGGCATTTTATTTGTTGGCATTCTAGCGATTTATGAACCGGTTGGAACTTTGACATGGCTTAAGGCTTAACAGATGAATAATATCATGAATTTTCGCTTAAATTTATTAAATTGTTTAGACTTTGTTTTATTTTCAATGATACAATAACTATGGATTAGAATTTGTGGAAAATAAGCGGGAGACAAAACATTTTATATGGGGTCTAAAAGAGGGAATATTAAATGATATTAAGGCTGGCGGCTTTTATTAGCAGTGGTAAAGGATTTTTAATTGATCTTTTTTTTTGATCAATGGAATTCACTCGATGGGAACAACATAGCGGAGTCGGTCACACTGCCTCCGGAGCAGATGCCGCCCATGTTTCGAGAAGCGGCCTAATAAATATATGGAAAAATAATTTCAAATTTTTCAAATAAAATAAAATCAGGTTTAAATCGGGTAGTACGAGACCGGCACTTTTAGGAAAACCGGAAATTGTTCTGATCAAAAAAAACCGGGCAAAATTTTACCACAATGGTAAACAGAAATTCAGTACTGTTTCCGGGTCCGTACTAGAGTAGGCTGGGACCGGGATTTTTGGGGAAAAGCCGGACCGGGATTGAGAAAATTAAAAAACCGGGATTTTATAAGGGGGAAAATTTATTAATTAATGCATATTTTGGTAGGCCATCAATTTACCTTGCTTCGCACAACATGACCGTTCACCGTGTTCACGAGCACTTGTCGCGTGGTCTGATCACCGATCAGTGATCCGAAGATGCCCAGCTCACTGTTAACGTCTTCCTGGCGCGGCGGTTCAAACGGACGGACGAAGAAGTTCTGCAAAACAAAAAACCATAAAAAACAAAAAATTTGGCACATCACCTTGGCAACCACCGGTTTGATCTTTTTCATCAGGATGAACGCGCCTCGCTCCTCCTTAGTCAACGTGTTCAACATGTTGGTGATGTCATCGTCAAAGTAAATGCCATGGCCGCCGTCCATCTGCGACTTCATCACATACTCTTTGTTGTTCTTCATCGCATCCTGAACAAAAAACGATTGTTAGACTTTAACTGGGGGTGTACGGGACCGGGCACAGTACTGAAGTGTCAACCCTGCGAGTGAAAGGTTTGCTCGGCTACCGGTCCAAATCCCCCAACGATGGCCGATTCAGTCCCGTACTGAAGCTAATATTAAGCCTAGCTTAGTAAGCCACCCTGTTACAACGAAAAAGCAAGTAGTGATTGAATTCATGCTTTTAAATGATTATGAGCCCACAAATAATTTTAGAAACATTTAAAATGTCCGAAAAAGTGTTCGAATTCGGGTCCGGGGGTCAAAATGGAGGTCCGATTTGGGTTATACGCCTCCGAATATTCCGAGAAACACCTTTTTAGCGCTTGAAAAAAATTGTTTGTTGTATTTTGACAAAAAGCTTATTCAAATGTTTAAAAGAGCATGTTTAAGTTTTAATGGTTCAGGCTAAAGCATTAGGAGATAGAAGTGAAATGAAAATTTTGATTACAACCAATTTTCATTGTCAATGTTTGTCGGTGCCACAATAATATTTTTGGTGGGCCCCAAACTGGTCGCGCCAAAACGAGCGGATCCGCTAGCTTAGGCTTATAGCCTAAGACTCGTTGGGGATTCGGGGAAGTTTAGGCTTCGGTGGCAGAGCTCTCAAAATGCCCCTCTTTTTATGGCAAATGCTAGGGTTGGACAAGAACGGGTATCCGGAACCGGAACCGGGACCGGTATCCGGGTGTTTTGGGCAAATTATCCGGGACCGGTATCCGGGTGTCAAGGATCCGGGCTACCCGGTATCCGGGGGTTGGATCCGGGCGGGTTAAGCACCCCTAATGGTGGTATTTTTTCGGAGAGATTTTTTTTTGATGGTGTTAGCGCTAGTCAAATTTTTGAATTTTGCGAGACAATTTGCCATTTCCTATTAAAATTAAATAGAGAGAAATGGGCTTCTGTATTTTTTTATAATTAATTAACAATTTCACAAAACAATTGGCTCTAAACAAAAATTTCTAAAATTTTCTTTAAAAATTATACTTGCGCTAATTTCGAGTTTGTTAAAATGAAACCGCCGACCCCGCCCATGCATAAAAAGCTCTAAAAATTGCCCATATTTTTAAAATTTTGGTTGCAAATCTTTTAACAAATTGAGTCAAAAATTCAAAATTTTCTCGGCGGCGCCTATCGGCACCGCCGACCCCCCTCCCCTAAAAGCTTAAATAGACTTAGAAGGCCGCTGAAAAAAGACAACCTTCAAAATTTTTTAAAATAAATACTATTTCATTATTTAAAAATAAATAATTTTTTTATTTGATTTGATTTGAAAAATTTTCCGTTTTCCGTTGTTTTTGGCCCTTATTGTTTTCTGTTAAAAATATTTCCGTTTTTCCGTTTTTAAAAAATAATTTTATTCTGGGCACGCTTTGACCGTAGCCTGATTCAGATGAAGAAGAGTTATTGACAAATGGAATTAACTATCCAACTTGATTGAATTTGATTTTATTCGTTTATTTACTTTTTGGCAAAATTGCTTGAAATTTGATTTTTTATAAAATTTTAATTATTATTTTCAAAAATTGAAAATTATCCGGTATCCGGACGGATATCCGGTTGTAAATTACTATCCGGTACCGGTATCCGGGTGTCAAGGAACCGGTGGAACCGTTATCCGGTGGACCCGGATAATATCCGGTCTTGTCCAACCCTAGCAAATGCCATAATTTTGGAAATTTGCCATAATTTTTGCCATATTTCCACACTTGCCATAATTTAGAACTTTGTGAAGATTTCTCATTTTTAATCGAAAAATGTGAGAATTCCCGAAAATAGTGCTCTTTGCTTCGTACAATTTGAAGTTTTTTATTCATTTCGATTTTTGGTAAATTTTTTAGAAATTTTGTTAAAAAAAAAATTGCGCAAAATTTCAAAAATAGATTTAACCCATATTTTTAAAAAAAACAACAAAAAAAAATGTTTTTGCCTGCACAACCGCCTCCGTGATCGCGTCGTGCTCCCCAAGGCCCCAAAGTTCGGCGAATGTGACGCGAATTTTGGCCACCTGTTGCGGGTCATCGGGGAAGAAGCGCTCCAGCACGCCCGGCTTGCTGAGGGCCTGCAGAATTTATTATTTTATAAATTGAGAAAAACAAATGTTCCCATTCACACACTTGTTGGATTTTTTTCGTACCGACGAGTTGAAGTCGTAGATTTGGTGACATCTGAATTCTTAAGAAAATTTCCCATTAAAAAAACATTCAAATTTTTAACAAAGCTTTCAGGATTTTGAATAAGCATAAAATTAAAAAAAAAATTAATTCAACCTTAAATTGGAGTAGGCTGTGACCGGGATTTTTGGGAAAACCCCGGGACCGGAATTGAGAAAATTAATAAATCGGGATTTTTAAGGGGGAATTCAGTCCCAAAATTGGAGACTTCAGTACCAGCCAATGTCCCGGCCTACTCTACCTTAAATGATGTGAATTTTTTTTACTTATAATTTTAATTTGTTTTTTTAATCAAAAAATGTAATACGATGGCCGTTGAACGTTCCATCATAATACGAAGGTCCAAATCGTTTTCAGGATAATGTTCCGGTAGATAACCATAGCCCAAGTGAACGAGTGCGATACGTTTGGTGCCGTCCAAATTCAGTGAATGGTCGCCGGCCTCGTCAAGGGTTAGCCTTAAGCCAAGTACTTTAGTAATACAAATTTAATTTAATTTAACTTTAATAATTCTCTTTATACAATTTAAAATTTTATCATTATAATTTGAAATAAAATATTGAAATTCATTTTCATTTTTACCTGCCACGGAGCTCGATGAAGGACAATTGTTTGATCAGCACATAGTTGCCGTCCTGCTTGGCCAGCTTCTCCACAGCGAACATCAGAAACTGAAGCTGCTCAAAATGGCACACCGGGTACAAATCAGGCTGATCGACAATCAAAAACATTGCATTTGGGTCGCCGAACATTTTCCTGCAAAAACAAATATTTTATATTTAAATCAATGCCTTCATTTTGAATTTTTTATCAAAAATTTTACCACGCCTGGTACACGGTCATGGCCATTTGGTCACGTGTCCGATTCTCTGGCACAACCGCCTTGGCCAGCATAGGCAGCTTCTTGCCGTGCACAATTTCCACTTTCTCCAACATTTTTCGATGCAGTTTGCATACACCAGTGGCCACGCCAGGACCACCAATTTGGCCAGAATTCACCTCGACCTGATCAAAAACAGAAAATCAATTACTGGACTCTTGGTGCTGATCATGGGAGCAAATTTAGTCCCAGTCCCCATTTTGTCTTGTACAACTTTAGATTAAACATTGAACTCCAGTTTCCGTTCCGAAAATTGGTTTTTTGAAACATGCTTCATCTCATTGTGTTACCTGTTTTAGCTCCATTTTTTGTGCAGCTTCATCCCAATGGGACAAATAATCGGCACGTTGAAGTGCCAGCATCAGCGGTTGTTTGATGCCCTCTTTTTGAATGCGCTTTTCCACTGCGATCAGTTTGGCATGGAACGGATCAGCCTTTAAAATGCAAAAATCGACGCATTTTTGTTTAATCGGAATTAGGGTTGAGTCCCGCGACCCCTCGAGGGGCGGGAAAAGTCGGGGTTCGGTGGTTTTCCCAGCCAAAACCACGAAAAATTAAAAAAAGTCGGAGATGAAAACCCCGACTAAAATATGCGGGGTTCGGGAACGGGGCTCAACCTTAATCGGAAACATTTTGTTCGGGGTTTTTGTCTCCGACCAAAAAAGTCGGGGTTCGGTGGTTTTTCCAGCCAAAAAAAATTGGGATCGGGGATGAAAACCCAAAACTAAGGTTCGAGGACGGGGCTCAACCCTAATCGGAATCATTTTTTTGTTGTTGTTTTTTTACAAAAAATTTCCCCAACCTTGATCACTTCCTCTAAGGCTTCCATTAGGAATTCGTGGTCGCACGCGACACGGAAGTACAGTTCGTTGAGCGACTGCTGCACGTCAATCGCCTGCTCGTACAGCTCACGCGGGAAGGGTGACGGTAACAGTGCCAGCGGCGGTGCCACCGACATTTCATTGGTGTATTTGTACTTCTCTTCATTACTGCGGCCAACCAGACCTGAACGGCATTGATTTTTTTTAAACAAAATTTTAAAACAATTTTGGGGTTTATAAAAATTCCAATAACAAAAATTACAGTAGTATATTCAGTACAGCATTCCTTTTTTGGGTTGCAAAATTCCGATAACAAAAATTACAGTAGTATTCATTACAGTATCCCCTTTCTGGGTTTGCAAAATTCCGATAACAAAAATTACAGTAGTATTCATTACAGTATCCCAATTCTGGGTTTGCAAATTTTCGATAACAAAAATTACAGTATTAACCCCTTTTTTGGCTATAAAATTCCGGTGGTTCTTCATTGATACGAATCGAATACCGATGGAATGCGCGTAGTCGACCGCGTACTCCGCCAACATTTGCATTTCGTTGTCGTTGAGCACCCCGGCCAACACATAATTGTTGGCAATTTGCGTCACAGCAGCGCCATTGCTCGTCACCAACGCCTCCGACTGCTGGGCCTGCTTCAACTTCTGCTGCTGCTGCTGTTCAATGCCGTTAGCGGCAACATGGCCATTGTTCATTGATGCCATGTCTTAAACTGGTGTAAGGCTTATAAAATAAAAAGCAATTACCTAATTGAAAACCCCAAAAAATTTAGGTCAAGGTCAATATTTGAATGTTTGAACAAATCAAATGATAAGAATGGGAAGCGAAGGACGCGGAGGGCAAAGGAAGCAGGAAAATGAATAAAACACTATGGGTCCACTCCAGCAGCAGAGAAAAACCCCTGTACTATCTCGCTTTTCCTTTTTATTTCTAACATGTTCTCTTCCTTTGGCGTTCTCTCTCATCTTTTTTAGTAATATTTTGACGGCGGGGGGAAGTTTGTGCACCAGAAGTTTGGGCACCGGAAAGTTTAGGCACCGCAATACAAATTTTAAATAATAATATTTTAAAATTTTCGCCATCTTAGGTTCTCATAAACACTTTGGAGCTTTTATCATAAGTATTTCAAACCCATTATGGCTTAAAGTGATTTTCCTTCTTGGCCATGCGGTTTTAAAACAGTTGAAGACAATGGGAAAGATATTTTTAAATAATAAAAAAAGAATTTTGTTTTACCCTTGACCCATTACAATGTCCCCTATTTCCAGAACCGTGGTTTTTCTCGATCCCGGTTCAAAATGCTGGTCCCGATCCCGGTTTTCACGGTCCCGCGGTCAATCCCGGTCCCGGCCAACTCTAATTAGAACTCAATACTTTTGTTTGTCGAAAATTAAATTCCATGCAATAATGTACAAAACAAGTCAAGAATAAATGCTTTTTTTATAATTTTTTTTTTAATTCATATTGCGGTGCCCAAACTTCCTGGTGCCCAAACTTCCTGGTGCCCAAACTTCCTGGTGCCCAAACTTCCCGGTGCCCAAACTTCATGTCGCCATTTTGACGGTCCCGGACGATTGAGTGCGCCGATTGAGTGCGGCCCCGATTGAGTGCCGCTGATTGAGTGCCAGTTACAAATGCGATATTTGAGTACCAAGATTTAAAAAAGTATGAAATTAAAAAGTAGAGTTGTACAAATTTTTAAATCCGTGTCCGGATATATCCGTGCCTTTTGTATCCGTCTCATTTTTGAAATTCGTATCCGGATACAGCCGCGGATATACAGCGAATATATCCGGATAAGTGGATTTTTTCATATCCCCGTCCGTGTCCGTCTCATTTTTTGAAATTCCGTATCCATAGGCGTCCGTATCGGGATATCCGGACATCCGTGTCCATCCATGCCTGGTTTGGGACTTTGACCTAGCGCCCGAGGAGATATAAATTTGCGGTTGTTCGCATCCAAACGTCTCTCTCGCTCCCTTTAAGGATCTTTGCAAAAGTTGTCAAATTTATCATCGGCACATCCAAAAGATCAGCGCACATCCCTCAAGAATTCAGAAATGTTTTTTAATTGTGTGCTTTATTTAACCAAAATTAAAACACGACCACCGGATTTTAAGTGTTAACAGACTACATTTCGGCAAATAACCCTCTTAATATATAATTGAATTGCAACAATTTGCCGTAAAATTGCATAGCAAATCTATCGAAATAAATACTTTGTTGCACCTATTTCGATACCCGGCCCCGGTTCTTTCGATACTCGATAAACTCGATTCCAAGAAAAAAGAATTCCACTCAAGCTTTATTCTTTCGTCGTCTGACTCTCTCACTTTTAGCACACTATTTCTTCAAAAAATAAAATTTTCAAAAAAGTAACTAAAACAATTTTTAGATGGGGTGCTTGATGTCCAAATTACTCTCGTCGTCTGACTCTCTATTTTTAACACACTATTTCTTCAAAAAAATAAAATTTTCAAAAAAGTAACTAAAGCAATTTTTAGATGGGGTGCTTGATGTCCAAATTACTCTCGTCGTCTGACTCTCTATTTTTAACACACTATTTCTTCAAAAAAAATAAAATTTTCAAAAAAGTAACTAAAGCAATTTTTAGATGGGGTGCATTCATTCCAAATTACTCTCGCCGTATGACTCTCTCTTTTTAGCACACTATTTCTTCAAAAAATAAAATTTTCAAAAAAGTAACTAAAACAATTTTTAGATGGGGTGCATTCATTCCAAATTACTCTCGCCGTATGACTCTCTCTTTTTAGCACACTATTTCTTCAAAAAATAAAATTTTCAAAAAAGTAACTAAAACAATTTTAGATGGGGTGCTTGATGTCCAAATTACTCTCGTCGTCTGACTCTCTATTTTTAACACACTATTTCTTCAAAAAAATAAAATTTTCAAAAAAGTAACTAAAGCAATTTTTAGATGGGGTGCATTCATTCCAAATTACTCTCGCCGTATGACTCTCTCTTTTTAGCACACTATTTCTTCAAAAAATAAAATTTTCAAAAAAGTAACTAAAACAATTTTTAGATGGGGTGCTTGATGTCCAAATTACTCTCGTCGTCTGACTCTCTATTTTTAACACACTATTTCTTCAAAAAAATAAAATTTCAAAAAAGTAACTAAAGCAATTTTTAGATGGGGTGCTTGATGTCCAAATTACTCTCGTAAAAAAGTGAATAAGAGTCGGCTTCTTTATTTTCGCGTTGGACAATTTTGACCATTTTTTCAGGCAAAATTAATGATAGAATAGAAATTTTAATATTGAATAACAAAATTTTTCGATATCTATGAGTTATCCAACAATTTTTTTGGGAAATCCTTAGTAAGAAATAGAAGAAGTATTAAAGCCTTCAAAAATTTTTGCTCAGCAAAATCAGATGAATTAAAAAATGCAGAACTCTACATGAAGTTTAGATTTTAAATGAATAAAGTTTAAAAAATGCAAAAAATTAGGACTTTTTTACTTTTTGAGATGTTTTCTCCATTTTAAAAAATTTAAAACTTAATAATTTTCACAAAAATATTCATAATTATTTTAAAATGAAAATTTTAAAACTTTAACATGAAGGCTGCTTGTACAACAGGGATAGGCAAAATCGGGAAATAAAATCCAAAATCCGAAATTTTGCCCATCCCTGTTGTACAACTTCCAAAAGTTAAATGGCGACAAATTTTTTTCAGCAATTGCAACATCAATTAAAAAAGCCCAAAATTACAAGAAAACGGAAGAACGATCGAGTTAATGCTTTTTGAATAATTTTTAAGCCGAACTTATTTTTTGAAAATTTTGCATTTTTGAAAAAATGTTCAAATTCGGGTCCGGGGTTCGGAACTGGTTGGAACGTCGGATTCTACGCCCCGAATCCCTTTTTGGGACGGGGAGCGGCGGGACGGCAGTGGCCCGGGACGGGAGTGGCCCGGGACGGGAGTGACCCCTATTCCGAATCCGACCTCTATTTTACCCGATTTCGGTCCCCGGACCGGAACACAACCATTTTTCAAAAATTAATTTTGGCCTCAAAATCATTTAAAATGAAAAACAAGTACCCTATTTAGCCGTTTTTGCGTTTTTAGTCTCTATTTTGGCACTTTTTCCGAAAATTTCTTAAGAAAAATGCAATAAAACGAAAAATATCCCCCTAAAGTAAAAATTTTTTCAAACCAAAAATGCACCCCTAAAAAAAGACTTTTTCTTGGACCAAAAATATACTACCCTCCAAAATCGACATTTTCTCTAAAATTTTTTATTTGATATTTTTTATAAAAGTTTCAAAAACATGTGAAAAATATTATATTTGGTTTCACGCAAAAATTGACTGGATTTGGGCAGTTTCAGCACTTTTTTTAGTCCCTATTTTGCCACTTTTTGGGCTTTTAGTCCCTATTTTGGGGGTTTTTAGTCCCTAAAATGCTCATCTCTACTTATAAACTTAAGATAAAAATGGAGAAAAATAAAGAGAATTTTTACGCTTGAGTTATTTTCACAAATTTGAAAAATCCAGAGGTTTGTCCTTTTTGTAAAGAAAAATTCAAAAATTCGGGGGGAGTTCTATTTTAGGGGGGAGTTCTTTTTCACCCCCCCCCCCCAAAAAAGGGGAGTTCTAATTTAGGGGGGCGTTATATTTTAGGTTATACGGTACTCGTTGATGTGAATGAAGCTGCAAATTTCGTTCTGACGGGCCCGGAAGCTAAAGCGACGAGATTTGGCAAAGAACGCCGTCGGGCGAATTTGTCTAAATATTTTTTTGAAAAATATTGGCTAAAATGATGTTTAATACCGACTTTTTAGTGTAGGACTCCTTTCAATTTATTTTTGTTCACTTTAATTGCCAAAAATTATTCACTTCACCCAGCAGGGATGGGCAAAATTGGAAAATTAAAGGTAAAAAGTAAAAAATGAAAAGTAAAACCCGGAAGAATTCCAAATCCGGGATTCTTTCAATCTCAACGTTTAGTTCAGGGTTCGTATTTGTACTTGGATGCCAGGTACAGTCTTGGAAGCGGACCCTCGTACTTACAAATTTAAAAGCGTACTTATTTCCAAGAATGTACTTGGAAAATGAGAGTTGGCGGGAGTGTTGAAATTTAGATATTTTAATGGGAAATATTCATGTTTTGGCAGTGTCGATTAAAGATTTTCAATGGCTATTTTATCAAAAATGCCGTTTCATTGTGTTCTCATTAAGCCACACACGAACTCAACCTACCAATCGCCCCAACCATTTTGTGGGTCAGCGTTTTGCCCCTAATAAATTCAAATAAATGCAAAAAGAGACATTTTCTGAATGTTCGCATCTTTTTTTGTGCACAAATGTCAGAAAAGGCTAAGGCTCATCACCAACAGCAGCAGCGGAAGATTTGTCATTTAAAAGTGAGAAACATTTTCCCATTTCTCCATTCATTCATTTGGGTGTAATGACTACGATGAACACAAAAAGCTCTCCATGAGCAATAGACCAGGGTTGAGATCGGGTAAAGGCAATTCCCAAGTACAAACAGGTTGATTTCCAAGTACATAACGGCCCAATTTTACGAATTTCAAGTACACTCAAAATACATTTTATCAAAATAAAAGCTTTATTCGTGTTCAAATGGCTTGTATTTCTCGCCCGAATGAATCTTTTCCAACAATTTCTTGTTTCCAAATTGATGGGAAATAAACCTAATGATAAACCAATGTTTTGAGAGGGGAGTGCGCATTTTGATAAAATAACCATATTTATTGAAAATTTTAAATCGACACATTGACAAAGCATGAATATTTCCATTAAAATCCCTAAATTTTCAACACTCACGGCAAATTCTCATTTTTCCAAGTACATTCTTGGAAATAAGTACGCTTTTAAATTTGTAAGTATGAGGGTTCGTTTCCAAGTACTGTACTTGGCATCCAAGTCCGAATCCCATCCCTGCAATAGACCCTATATATCAGGGCTTGGCAAAATTACGGATTCCGGGAAATTTCGGGTTTTTGGCCTTTTCGGAATTTGAGTAAAATTTAAAATTTTACACCCCAAAAATGGCATTTTTGGAGCAAATTTGTGTGCAATATTCGAGACGTCTGGAAGAGGGGAGTTGGGGAATTAATCAATGTGCAATCTCCCCTGTGGTTTTTAAAATTTCATTCGAAAGAAATTTTACTAAACTATGGTCAAGTTGGTGGTGCGAAGCTTGCGGCGGCCTCGAAACTTGCGGCCCGAAACTTGCGGCCGAAACTTGCGGCCCGAAATTTGCGGCCTCGAAACTTGCGGCCCGAAATTTGCGGCCTCGAAACTTGCGGCCCGAAATTTGCGGCCTCGAAACTTGCGGTCCGAAATTTGCGGCCCGAAACTTGCGGCCTCGAAACTTGCGGCCCGAAATTTGCGGCCTCGAAACTTGCGGTCCGAAATTTGCGGCCCGAAACTTGCGGCCTCGAAACTTGCGGCCCGAAACTTGCGGCCTCGAAACTTGCGGCCCGAATTTTGCGGCCTCGAAACTTGCGGTCCGAAATTTGCGGCCCGAAACTTGCGGCCTCGAAACTTGCCGCCCGAAATTTGCGGCCCGAATTTGAAAAAATGATTAAACAAATTTTTTAATTAACGAATTTTTTAGACCCTTCGGAAGAGACTAAACCCGTGGAGGTGCCCGACGTAGAGGTGGGGGCGTTCAAGGCGGTGCTCGTTGGGGGGGGGGGGGGAATTGTAAAATTTTATTGTTTCGTTGTTTGGAGCACATCGATGTGAATGCGGACGCTTTGATACTCTCGGAAGAGTTTTTGCAAATTGATCAAAAATCATTGTGTGAGATTCTGGACCGTGACCGTTTGATGATCAGCGAAGAAATTGCAATTTGGAATGCCGTAAATTTATAAAAAATAATTAAACAAATTAAAATTATTTTAATTTTTTTTGATTTAGCTATGAAAAAAGTCGGTTTAAACAATTTCTTCAAAAATAAAATGTTCCAAAATTAAACTAAAATAATTTTTAGATAGGGTGCGTTGATGATCAAATTACTCTCACCGTTTGACTCTCTCTCTTTTTCTAATGGTATTTCTTCAAATGTAAAATTTGTCGTAAAAATTGAGTGAAAATAATCGAAAAACCTTCCAATGGAATCGGGAAATCAAATTTAAGTCCAACCTTTCGGTCAGACAATTCCAAAATTTATCGATCCATTTGCATGGACCGTCCAAATACATACCTTATTTGGACTAAAAATAGTCAACGACCACGGCAATTTCTGTAACTTTATGAAAAAGTTCCAACAATTTTTGGATAGGGTGCGTTTATTGCTCAATTACTCTCGACGTCTGACTCTCTCTTTTTATCACACTATTTCTTCAAAAATAAAATGTTCCAAAAAACTAAAATAATTTTTAGATAGGGTGCGTTGATGATCAAATTACTCTCGACGTCTGACTCTCTCTTTTTCTAATGCTATTTCTTCAAATGTAAAATTTGTCGTAAAATTACTAATTTATTTCGAAAAATGAGTGAAAATAATCGAAAAACCTTCCAATGGAATCGGGAAATCAAATTTAAGTCCAACCTTTCGGTCAGACAATTCCAAAATTTGTTGATCCACTTTCGTGGAAAGTCCAAGTACCTTACTAGGACTATAAATAGCCAACGAAGGCAACAATTTTTGGAACTTTATGAAAAATTAGTAACAATTGTTCGATAGGGTGCGTCGGTTGGCTTGATTACTCTCACCGTCTGTCTGTCTGTCTCTCTCTTTTTCTAATGCTATTTCTTCAAATGTAAAATTTGTCGTAAAATTACTAATTTATTTCGAAAAATGAGTGAAAATAATCGAAAAACCTTCCAATGGAATCGGGAAATCAAATTTAAGTCCAACCTTTCGGTCAGACAATTCCAAAAGTCCAAATACATACCTTATTTGGACTAAAACTAGTCAACCACCACAGCAATTTCTGTAACTTTATGAATCAGCATCTCAAATCGGGATCGGGATTTCGCTTTTTCATAAACCGGGATCGAGATTTCGCTTTTTCAAAAACCGGGATCGGGATTATTCGCGTTACATATATTTTCCTGAAAATATAAAGGTTTTAAATTTATAACATTTGAAAACTTATTTAAACAGAATGACAAGGCTAATTATGTGGCATTTCTGCGTGAGCTCAATATGGCACTTCCATCCGGCGCTTTGCTGAGCATAGCCTCGGCCGCAAGTGCCTTTTATTTAGACCCGGGTTTTGACTTGGCCGGCATTGCCACCGCCGTCGACTTCATCAACGTGATGTGCTACAACTATTATGGCGGATGGAGCACAGAGTCGACGGGACCGAACTCGGCACTTTATCAGGGCACAAATGCCGATCCTTCTGATTCACTAAACACCAACTGGACAATCTTTTATCATCTGACCAAAATGAACGATCCGGAAAAGGTAAATTCTATGAAGTATGATTGACCGCAATAATAAACGTAGAGCCCGGAATTTTGAAAAAACCTGAACTTAGCTAGAACTGGATCTGGATTTTGGAAATGACCTGGATCTGGATTTACCTGCATTAAAAAATCCAGGTTTTTAGGATATCCAATCCTACCTGGATTCTGGACCTGGATCCAGAAAAATCCAGTCTGGATCCAGATTCAGTCCGGTTTTCTAAATAAAAGTTACATGTTAGTTATCTTAACTTGCTGGCTAAATCAATTTTAGTTGAATTTGGGAGTGCCATTCTACGGTAAATACTGGAACAACGTTGGAGCACCACTGAATGGCGACGGCCTTTGGCGTCAGCTCGGCACTTATGGCACTGAATTGGCTTGGCGCGACTTGGGCAACAGCTCTGATCTGACCAAAATGACTTATCATAAAACTGCCAAAACGCCGTACATTTACGATGCTTCTTCCAAAATATTCCTGACCTTTGACAACCCCCAATCACTGGAAGATAAGGTAAGAAAATTTTAGAAAGGATTTAAAAATTTAATATTTTTAGGTTCAATATGTTGCTAGCCAAAAGATTGGAGGCACAATGATCTGGGCCATTGATCAGGACGACGATAAATTATCTTTATTGAATGCCGTTTCAAAATAAATTGTGAAAAATTGCAAGTTGCTATTCTTGTGTAACCTTCGATAAATCTTTGCTCTCTTCACTCCTTATCTCGAATTAAAGTTAATAAACAATTTATGCCAAACATTCCGTAGACTGATTTAAAAATACGACAATGTAAATAAACAAGGATTGTCTATTTTGAGGTTTTTGCCTATTTTTTCTGCATTAGAGCGTGGGGCTCTATTGTTCAACCTATTTTTTCAGAAAAAAATGAACAAATTGGCAATTTTTCAAATTTTACTAATTTTTGGAAATTTTGATCTTTTTTTCTGCCAAAACCAATGAGTCAAATCCGCAAAAGTCGCTATTTTTAAGAATTTGACTGCAATTAGAAAATGCCAAAAATCAAAGTAAAAAGTTTCAATTAAATTAAAACAAATTAATAATTTCCGGAGATGAGTGCAACACTTTCCAAGTATTTTCCAGTTATTTTTTGCATTTTTGTTATTGTCCATTGTGAGAGTTAATGGTAAATTTATATTTTCTTTAAGCGTCCAATCAACCAAGCAATTCCACCCTCTCTAATAATGTCGCCCCCATTTCACATACAAATCCAAATTTATCATTTCTCTTCCACTGGGTAAAATTTGATGAGATGTAACGGGGAAAACCTATGAGTGTGTTTCAAGTTTGTACCCAGTAATTTTTTTCGGGGAGGAGCTAAAAGTCGATTTTTAGGGGTGCATTTTTGGAGTTTATTGCATTTTTCTTAAGGAATTTTTTCAAAAAAAGTTGGATTTTAGGGCTGTATTTTTGGCTTTTATAGATTTTCTTAAAGAATTTTTCCAGAAGAAAATTTTCTCCAAAATCAATTTGGGGGTCAAATTTTTGTGTTTTTTGATGGAATTTGCTAAGAAAATTGGTTAAAAAAATACAAATTTTGCAAAACAAAAGGACCCCTTTTGGGGTTTTTCTCAAAAAATTTTTGCCAGCTGAAATATGGAAATTTTGAGGAAAAAGTGAAGAATTTTCGTGAAAGATGAACATATCGCCAAATACATTAAAATTGAAAAATAATGTCGCCGGTGGAATTAAAAGAGCATATACGGTATGTAATTAAGTTGGATTTTGAATGTGGCTTTTCATTTTTATTTATATTATATCAGGGGGGTTTCCATCTTGTTAGGGCTCGGCCCAAGTACAAAAATGTTGATTTCCAAGTACATAACGGGCCAATTTTACGACGAAATCCAAGTACATTCAAAAAATTTTCTCCTGTATTTTTGGGGTCAAATTTTGTTTTTTACATGATACCGGAGACGTATTCATTGGTTAGTAAGAGGGGAGAGATAGTACGGTCCCCAGAGAGCATAAGATCACATTTCGAAATCTTTTTTTTTTGTTTGGTCAACAATGTTCCTTTTTTTGATATTAGAGAAATGGAATGTGAAATAGATCGTTATACAAAGGAAAAGAGGTTATGCAAAGAAGAGAGACTTTGTTGGCATTTTGTCTGTTCCCACCCACGAGCCCACCCATCGTAAATTTGTCGGCTCTCATTAACAACCCTCTCTCTCTTTTTGTGTTGTAAACAAATGCATATTTTGTAGGGGTGTGTTAAATATATGACCATGGCTGTGTTGTTTTGGTTTCGTAAAATGTTGATACATTATTTATTTCAGTTACCGTTTGTAAAACAGCTGTCCATTTACGACATTCGAAAAAAGCGTTTTTATACTTACAATTAGCACCGGAAATTATACAACATTAAAATGGGCATCGGAGAGGTAAAAGAAAAATGAAAGAAAACAAAAAAAAACAATAATTTCCATAATAAAAATTGCAGATTATTGGAGCAGCTGTGGGGGCGGCTGTGGGGGCAACTGCGGCATTGGTGGTTGGCCCGGTGGGCATTCCGATTGGAGCTGCCGTTGGAGCAGTGTTCTCTTTGGTTGGTGAAGAATTCGCATTATTAGGGCTGGGGTTTTTAGGTGCTAAAACCCCTGAGTACCTCTCAGAATCGGACCCATTGACTGACACTAAAATTAATGCGAAAAGCCTTAAATCTTTATACGTTAAAAGAAAAAATATTAATAATTAGTGCCCTGAAATTACTATTTTTCGGTGCATATTTTGCCTTTTTGAAGCATAATCCCCCCAGCCTTACAAATAAGATAGAGATGCCATGTTTAGGGTGTGAAAGATGCCTGTGGCGATAAGTGAGGGTGGACTGGAGGCGCCGCAACAAATCAATCAATTTTGATTGGCATTGTGCCGGACGATTTATCCACTATTTTTTTGATGATCATTGATCATATTATCTCTCATGTTGTTGGTTTCAATTTTGTTTCACTTGGGCAATTTTCTTTTGTTTTAAAATGAATTTTTTACTACGCCCACTTTGAAATGCTTAACTCATAATAAAGTTTTTGTAACAAATAGCGTAAAAATCTTCAAAAAATTCCCGATCCGGACCCATTCCTTAAAAGCTTCAAAAAATAGCCCATATTTAAAAAAAATCAACGTTTTCAAAAAAACCGAGTTTATGTTTTACCGTTGGCATTTTTGTTGGCGCGACAAATCCCCGCCCATAACAGTTACAGATATTCATTCCCTCTCTCCTTTGACCTGTCAACTCACTCCTGTTTTCTCCGCATATTTGCCAAATTCCTCCCCCACATCCCAAAATATTATATCGATCGCCCTGTTAAGAATTAAACGTCTTAGAAACTAAAATTTAGAGTTTTGGAGTAAATTAATATGAATCCATCCGAAGAATTGCTTCTTTTGCGTGCCAAAATTGCCCAATTGGAACGGCAACAAACGATCAATTCGCCAGCCTCCTCAAGTGCCAGTCTCGATTTGGTGGCACAAAATGCAAAGCGAAGAAGAATTGAAGCAGTAAATGAAGAACACGAAGAATTGGTCGGCAGAATGCTTGAACAAATGGAGGAATGGAAAAGAATTACAAAACTCGAGCTTGAAAATGTGCGAATATATTACAAAAACAGTCTTTTTTTCCTTGCCAATTTGTTCAGAAGGCACTCCGCGCCGAATTGGAACATCAGAAGCTGTTAATTGCTCATAATGCTCTGCAGACAAAGATGGAGCAGTATCAGGACAAACAGCAACAGAGCGGAGAGGACCACGAGAAATTGTTAAACGCTCACAAGAAGCTAATGGAAGAGATGAAGGAACAACAGAAAATGGACACTTTGAGGCAACAACAGCACCAAAAGGAAACTAATGACAAAATCGATTGGTTAAATGAGGATCAACAGAAGTTAATTTCCATTGATCAGTTTTCCCGAGTCCAAACTACGATCAGCGACTTGGAACACAAGCAAAAAGATGATCAGGAAGAATTCTTACGCAAAATGAATGAATCACTGAAGTCTGTCCAAGCGATGGTCGTCTCGGAATTGGGGCAACTGAACATAAAGTTGCAAAGTGATCAGAAGGCATTGCTGGAAAGACTTAATGGACTTGAGCAAAAGCAAGCGGAGAATTCTGGACAACAAAAAGCACTGATCGCAACGATTGATCAAGTGGGTTTAGAGGACATCGGCTGATGTCAATGCTATTTTAAGTCGAGTTTGATGGGCCGGAATTTTTTTTGGAAAAAGCGGGGTTGGAGTCAAAAAAAAATCGGGCTAATGGACACAAAATAAAGACAAATAATAGCAAAAAATCGAAACCATTAAATACAACTTTTTAGCTTTTCAATGAACGTGAAGAGAAACTGAACATCATTTTGGGGCAGTTTATTGAAGGACAGAACAACAAGTTTGAGGAACAGAAGGAAATGGACAGAACGATTCAGAAACAAATTGATGCATTAGGAAACTGTTGGAAAAAGGAGCTCGAAGAGGTGGGAATATGGACAAATAATTAAGGGTTATTTTTAAAATTGGAGGGGACCTGGATTTTTGGAAAAATCGGAAGCGGAGTCAAAAGTCAAAAAACAAGGAAAAAATATTTTAGTCCCAAAATTAAAGGTAATAAATCGGCTGAAGGGGGAACTGAGTGCAAAAATGGAGCAGTATCAGAACAAACAGCAACAGAACATCGACGCATTGACTGAAACACAAATGGGAAATGGTAGGGAAATTATTGTTTTAATTTTAAAAAAATTTGGTCTCATCTTTTTTTGAAAAATAATATTTAAATTCAAATTAACAAAAAAATCATTTAGCAGGATTAATCCCGCAACAAAATCGATGGGATTCCACGGCATGTCACGACGAACTCGCGCTCATTGAGCCGGATCGATTGATTGTCCAATATACTGGAGAGAATTTGAGTAAAAACATTATTTTGTTCTTAAATTAATTAAACAAAAAAAAATATGGTATCCGGACACGGACGTTTCAGTGCCGCCGTTTCAGTGCCGCCATTTCAGTGCCGCCCGTTTCAGTGCCAGTTACAAATGCGATATTTCAGTGCCAAACAAAATTAAAGCTGTAAATGGCGAAATTCTTCGAACTTAATTCTTTTTCCTATTCAAATTCGCGCCGACAAATCTTAATTGAATTAACGCGAAAAACTGTAGATCTTTTCGACATTCTAAAAGTTTTTTTTTGCTTTATAACTTGCTGTTTTTTGTCCATTCCTAAAAAAAGTTTACAATTTCTAAATTCTTTCTGCGCATTTTAAGCTAGCTTAGGCCTAAGCCTAACAATCCCAAGCCAGGTGGCATAGGCCTAAGCCTAACGAACCCCTAAATCTCTAACGTTTCCCCAGTTATTCTATCCGGCTTTAGAGTTAACACTTAAAACAAAAAAGTCGTTTTTCCTTATTTTCAAAAATTGTTCAAAACTGCGTTATACGCGTGATCGACTATTGTTGTTTAATATTCAAATTGTTGTATTTTGAGAAAAAGCTTGGCGCCGAACCAGTGCGCCGAACTGACCCCGACCGATTTGATTGTTATTCCGATATTCATCGAGATAAATCTCTACACCCCTTTCCCTTCCTGAGAATAAAATTGTTACAAAATGGGAAATCCTTTCAATTTCGTAGTTTTTTTTGGCACTGAAATGTCGCATTTGTAACTGGCACTGAAATGGCGGCACTGAAATGCCACTGAAACGGCGGCACTGAAATGGCGGCACTGAAACGTACCGCACCGTTTTAAATCCGCTTATTTAGCGTGGCGCTCTATTGTCGCTGAACGGCCAATTTCAAAAAACAATTTTGGCATTTTCTACTACGAAGTGTGGATATTAGCGAAAGAAGGGTAATTTAAATAAATAAATAGTCAAGCTTCGAATGCTTTAGAGCAACAGTTTGCTTTAAAAAAATTTTAGTTTTTAGCGCTATTCACATTGGACTTGGGACCAAACAAATGCCATTGGGCACACCGGTTGGATGGTGCAAAGGCTCTTACGCGTACGCAAGCCCTGGCTATTTTTTGGGCCACGCCGCTGACGGATGTCGCGGACGCTTCTTTGGTGGGCGTCCGTACATCGAACGAAAGCCCAAATTTGGCGTCGGTGACGTCATCGGATGCGGCGTGGATTTGGCAACTCGCCAAATCATTTACACAAAAAATGGAAAGCGTTTGAGTGAGAAAAAAAAGAATAATAAAGGGAAATTTAATTTTAAGGAATACACTAAATTAGTTAAATAATTTATATATTTGCAATTTATTTTGGTTTTTGCAGAAACTACCGGTTTGCTTGCCCCTTTTGCCGGTGAATTGTTTCCGTGCGTTTCGTTGTGTTATCCTGGCGACAAAATTGAAGCAAACTTTAGGCCAGACTTTGAATATAAATTTTGACGTTTGAGGAAGAAGCCCGTCACAATTTTCTTTTAATTAATTTATTTTTAAAAAAAATGTTGTCAATTGATTTTAGTTTGTTTTCAAAATTTGTCTGATTTGGTTTTTGTGCCATTTTGCAAATTTCCTTGCCTTGATTCTGACTTTTTGTTAACACCAGGGTTGTCGGGATGTCAAATACCTTATTTATATGGCATTGCCATATTTGTGACTTTGGAAAGTCTAATTTTTGAACATTTTGTTAAAAATCCTTGAGAAAATTTTGACTCAATTTATTAAGAGATTTACAACCTAACTGTTAAAAACACAGTAATTTTGAAGCGTTTTGAGAGTATATGAGGTTAGACTGCCTCGAAGGCGCCGTCAGGGAAAAGCGTTGGCTACGCCCCTGCCAAAAGTATGAAAAAATCTTGCTAATTTTTGTAAATTTCTTCTCAGCCGATCAAGGAGGGGGGGGGGGGGGGGTGCAATCCCTTCTAATCCAACTTAGTTATTCTAAATTGTTAGCTGTAACCTAGGAAGTCTAAAAAAGTAGCGAGTTGGTTAAATACCCTTTTTTTATCTATCTGCCTAAGATTTTTGAGTACCGAGTTCCCGATTCTAAAAAATTCATTAGGAAAATGCATAAAGCCTGAGGTTTTTTTTAATTATTTCTTGGTGATTGGGCCATGAATTACATAATTTTTGACAAAAAGTTGGTAGGGGCTGAAAGAGCGATTAGTACTTTAAAAAATGTCGTCGATGAGAATCGGTTCAGCTTTCAAGCGGAGAACATTTCAAAGTTAATGATTGCTAATGCTCTTTTATTGAACAATATTTCATTTTTATGTTAAACCATTTTTTTTGCTTTCGTTTTATGAATATTATATACCTACTGATAAAAAAAAGTTTATTTTTCCAAAAGAATAAGAAAATGTTGTGAGGGATTGATTGCATAACCAAAGATTTACGCTTAAATCCTAAATTATTTTGCCAAATTCATTTTTGCCCCGATTACCTTTCAAAGAAAATGATTTGTTGGGCGATGAATAATTGAGATTCCAAGTAAAGAAATTTAACCAATTGAATTGCCATACTAAAATCTCCTTTTTTTTCCTTCAAAAACAATCTCTTTAAGAGATTTTTGCTCATTTTGTTTTTTCGCAATTGAGCTCTGCTGTTGACCTCTAGGGGGGGGGGCAAATAATATAGGTACTTAAATACTTTCCTGTTAATGCTCCCCACCACAAAATAATGGTAAAATATAATTTTTTTGGGGTTGTAGACTCCGAATCGTTCACCATTTGAGCAATTTCAAACCCCTATTCCCCTTTTTTCGTTTTGGCGTTACCAACAATTTACCGGTTAAAGTGTCGCTTACCGGTGTAAAAACCCCATAATGGCTTAGCCTAAGCCCAACGAACCCCAAGCTCAGGATGGCTTAGGCTTAAGCCTAACGAAAGCCAGAGTGGCTTAGGCCTAACCATTTATTCACTCCGGCTTTGGATTTACTTTTATAAAAGTCATGTCCGTAATCAGAAAATACCAATAGCCTTTTCTCTGCCCACTGTTCATTTTTTCGTTCATTTAATTCCAATCGCATTTTTGCATTTTCAATGCCCCCCCCCGCCCGCCAGCCTCCCTTTTTCCATCCATTTGTCCTCACTTCCCGCGGTTCAATCACACACATACCGTATATCCTAAAATATGTACTAACCACCTAAATTAGAAACACCCCCCCCCCACCCCCTTCTAAATTAGTACCCCATGTTATAAATAGTATGTCATTTGCAAACTAGGCTTTTTATCTAAAAAGTGCTTTTTCAATTCCCAAAATTTTCTCATACCTAAATTGATTTTCTTTGGGCATCCTCCCGAAAAAACAGTCAAATTTCTAAGATTTCGAAATTGCTTTTTGCATTTACCAACCACAGTACATTCTCTGCCTCTCGCCCCCGCCCCCACCGCCCGCATCCCCTTTTCCATCCATTTGTTTCCTTACCTTTTTCTCTGAATAATCCCTCCCCCCACCCCCTGTGGGGGGACGGTCAGAGAATTTTGTGTGCGTAAGAGGCTCTCGCTGACAAACAAAGTTCATTTTGACCATTTCTTTCTCTTTTTTATTACTTTTGTTTTGATAGAATTAGCTCAGTTGTAAGCCCCCCCCCCGAAATGTTTTCTGTATTCTGGCTACGACCCTGACTAGATATTATTCTTTTATTTTAAGAATTAAAATAGTTCATCAGGAAGAATACAAATCTTCATAAAAATGGGATCATCAGCATCATCTTCATCGTCATCATCATCATCATCATCATCATCATCATCATCATCATCTTCATCGTCATCGTCATCATCATCATCATCATCATCATCATCATCATCATCTTCATCGTCATCATCACCGGAATATCTATCCCTTGCGGAGTGGACGCCAGTCCCTCCCTGTGGCTGCGGTTGCGAGCATTATCGTGCCGTTAAAATGGAATTACATGCGCATCCAATGGAACTCCTTCACCTAATTGGGAGTATTAGCCCATTTCTCGCTCCGGTTAAATTACTCAATTCACCGGTTAGCTGCAAAAAAATTTACATATAATCTCAAAAATAGTATTACAGGAGTTGGCCGCACACCACGCGGTTTTGGTTTATTTTGTCTGTGGCAAGTGTAGCAAAGAGAACCGGCGCACTTACGAAATTGTCGACCTCGGCAATGAAAGCCGGTGTGTTAACTTTATGTTTTAGCTGATCAAAATTGAAGCAAGTTGTCCGAAATTCGGAACATTTCTTGTTGTTTTATTGCTTTACTTGGGGCTACTACGGTC
This sequence comes from Globodera rostochiensis, assembly GCA_018350325.1. NCBI lineage: Eukaryota > Metazoa > Nematoda > Chromadorea > Rhabditida > Heteroderidae > Globodera > Globodera rostochiensis. The sequence continues at coordinate 2,429,289 of JAEVLN010000015.1, read as the reverse complement.
GCTCTCTCGGAACTATTGCGGAGAACAAACTGAATGTTTCTTATGAAAAAGTCGAGGACATTTTTCGTGGCATGTGGACGAAATACAATTTGACCATGGCAAACTGTCAACATTGGGGCCGTGACTTCTATAATCGTGGTATAAAGTTGTACTGTTTTCTTTATTGGTTTTAGAAAGATGAAAATTGCTTATTTTTTAAAAACATTAAAGTTATTATTAAGTTGGGGAAGAATCGACGGAGGCATTTCATGCCTATCGTCACCGCATTGGTTTTGAGGTGTTTTCAGCGATGACGGGGAGATGATGATTTTACCAGGATTTTTTTGAATGCATTCTTGCACTGTTTTCCGTTGTTTTGGGTTTTCAATTTAAATCCAGTTTTATGAATAAATTGTTTTGAAATGAAAAATGCCGCTATCCATATCAATCGACTCCTCTCGTCGAGACAAGTCGAATGGTATCAAAATTTTGGCAGCCGAGAAAATTTTAAAATTTTTTGGTCTTCTTACCAAATTTTACAAAAACTTTATTAGAGTTAAGCATTTCAAAGTGGGCGGTAGGAAAAATTCATTTTAAAACAAAAGAAATTGCCCAAGTGAAACAAAATTGAAACCAACAACATGAGAGATAATATGTTGATTTGTTGCGGCGCCTCCAGTCCACCCTCACTTATCGCCACAGGCATCTTTCACACCCTAAACATATTCCTCTCGTGGTTTGGGCCCCTGGAAAACTGACTCCCCATCGAAGGGCACTTCAGTCCAGGGCTCATAAATTGCCGGAGCACCACAATTCGGCGCGCACGATTCGGCGCGCACGACTCGGCGCGCACGATTCGGCGCGGCACGATTCGGCGCCGACAAGTTTTTCGTTATAACTTAGTTCAAAGTCAACCAAACCAAACATTCTTGGTATCATTCGAAAGCATGTAATAAGTAGAAGCTTACAAAGGCAAAAGCTAAGCGATTCGACTTAAACAAAGAAAGTTATGACGTCACCACGACAAAAAAGGCAATTTTTACAGGTTTTAAACCTATAACTTTTTTTTGAAAAGACAAATCGATTAGCTTTTGCCTTTGTAAGCTTCTATTTATTACATGCTTTCGAATGATACCAAGAATGTTTGGTTTGGTTCACTTTGAAGTAAGTTATAACAAAAAACTAGTCGGCGCCGAATCGTGCCGCGCCGAGTCGTGCGCGCCGAATCGTGCGCGCCGAATTGCGGGGTACCGTAAATTGCACCCATATAGTGCAATTTATCATATATTATCGAAGAGATAAAATTATATGCACTTTTTTCTAAACGAAAAAGAACCTTTTGGCATTTTTTGGTTTTTATCCCCTATTTTGAGGGTTTTTAGCACCTAAAGACCCCAGCCCTGAAGGGCTTAATTTACAGGTATTTTTTTAATTTAATAAAATATGAAATTACCCTCTTCTAGCTCAATATGGGTTACAGTCGAAACAAAGCCGCGTTGGGCCTCCGAGTGTGGACAATTGTAATCGGGATTATTTTGCATACCCTTCTTTTGAAAATTTTGGGCGCAACGAAAACAAAGGCCAAAAATGAGCTGATTTGCAATCTTCAATGGCAGTACAGGAATGTTCAACTTCCTGGGCGGTATGATCCTGAATTTTAAAAGTCCCTTGTAAGGGACGTCTTCAGGTTTTGACCTGAAATCCAAAAAAATAGACAAGAATAGAGTGAGTCTGACCATAAACGTTGGTCTCAGACACGTGTGGGCGAATGATGTGAGGCATTCCAATAGGGTATTGGGTGGTAAAATTACAAAAAGGGTATGAACTGAAAAATAAAAATAAAGGTTTTAATGACAAAACAAACCTAAAGATATCGAAAACTGAAATTTTAGAATTTTCAGTGGCCTTGGCATAAAGAGATATGGGGCCAGTTCTACCGCCAGCATACGCTTGGTGCTTACATTTAAACGAAATAATTTTAATTAACTTAGAAAATACCGGATCAATGGTTTCCTTTTCGTTATTCAACATTAATATATTTGCCCTGTTCGTTTGGTAACTTCAATTTTAGGATTCTATGCCACGTTTGGTCATTTAATTCTTTCTGTCCTGTTATCGACCAATTTGTCTTCGTTTTTATAACATTCAAGACACACTTAATTAAAGTAATAAGTAACAATTTATTTTTATTTTTTTTGTCATTACCGTGATAATAACAGCCAAGGACCTCGATTGCTTTATTTTGCTCTTCTATAAAAGCGTCCAATTTTTTGCCATTAAAACGAACTTCAGATCCGTTTCCCGCATGCTGTATATCAAGCCCGTCACGCAAGGCCCGATACTCAAAATATTTTATTGCTAATACGCTGGCCGTGTCCGAGCGTTCATATCCCCTCTCAGGAACAATCGCAATCTCGTTGTCGTGAAGAAACATGCTTTTGAAAACTTGCATGCAAACGCCCGCCAAAGTTGTGCCTCCAAGCAAAACATCAGCGCCTTTTGTCACATGTTCCATGAACAGTCGACGGAATGCCAAAAGCGCGCACATCAAAATTTCTGTGTCGTTCCGTGTGTAGATTCGAAGTTCATCCGGCAAATAAAAGGACATTTTGTCGCTGTTTTCGTCGTGCCATTTTGAAAACTCCTCAAACTTTTTTTCGCTCATTGACTCTGGCGAATAGTAGCATTTGTCAGGCAATGTGTCAAGCCGGACATTGTAGTTGCTCTTTTTGTTGAAGAGGTAAGGGAAAAACGGCTTATCTTGGCAGTTGAGTCCAAAAGTTAACGGCAATTGGGCAAGCGGGATTGCCCAAAGGAGAAAAGAGTCGCGAAAGATGCAGCAAGAATGTTTTGGGCTGTTTTTAACTTTAAATTCGTAAATTTTCATCCCTTGCATCAGCGGTTCAGGCCTTCGATTTGTTTTACACAAATATTCAAGCTGTCAAACCTGAAAAAATTTTTGTAAATAATTAATATTTCAATTACCTTCCTCCATTGTGAGACCAGACAATTGTGTCGTATTTTTTGTCAAATGATGTGAGCAACCATTCGGAAAAGTTGGGGATTGGATCATGTCCCTCCGCCTCACTCCAATCCAGCAAACGTTGCGGCCCGCAGATTATACAATCGTCCATCTCGCCCTTGTCCGAACATACAGTGCATGTGATTCTCAGTGAAATATAGTTAACTTGGTGTTCATTGACGAGAGTCGAGTTATCATAGCCTGTCGAATCCTGAGTTGTTTCACAGTCGAAAGCGCAAATTCGATAATCCTTCTTGGCAATCTTCTTTTTTTGGATGAAACAGCCACGTTTCTGCGGATGGAAAACAAAGCAACGTTTGCAGTACGTACTGGCGCAATCGTGCGGATTTTTTGAGTCAACCAAATAGGCTCTGCCACAGTCTTCCTTTTGACAACGCTTCCACATTTTGCAAGTCCGGGGTTTATGCCGTTGGAAGCACATTTCATTGAAAAAAGGCCGGAAACAGCCCTCGCATTCAACTGCGAATCCCTCAGTCTTCTGACAACTTCCCTGCCCAACTCTTGAGCATTGGTAACAACGACCCTTGCAGTTGAACGAATGCTTCTGGTCGCACTGTAGCAACTTTCGCAATCGATGCAGTATTTTTCATTTCTTCCAAACTGGAAGAAATTGTTAATGATTCGTATGCCGTCCCAATGTCCGTTTTCCAGGAAAATGGCAACGTTCAAGAGATTCCCAGGTGGAGCCTTCCAAATTGGTCGTACTTCACTCTCAGGTGCATGCTCAAAGGCGACTATACGATAGAGGCCGGGGAATTTGCCATCCTTAATTTTATGATTGATATTTTTATGTTTAGCTGCACGCACCCAAAAATTTTGAATGTATTGAATGTGCGGAAGTCCAAAGAAATGCTCTTCAAAATTGATTTCTGCTTCATTCATCAGCTTTATTGCTTCTTTTTTCTGCGCTTCTGGATTTCTGACAAACTCGGAAAATCTTTGTTTTGTCATCCTGCTTTCAGGGCCGCTCAAATTTTTTCGAATCAACTCTTGATCATGACGTCTCTGGGCAAGGCATAGCGCATAAAACAGGCACCAATTGTTATTGGTGTTGAGCGACCGCATTCTCTGTTTCTGGTCATAACCCCAAAATTGACGACAAAAATGTCGTGAACCTTGCCCCCTTGGCGGCGCAATGCATGTTACAATTAGTTTTATTGGATGTGAGAGCAACAGGGTTCGTTTGTCCATGTTTTCCTCCCCTTCGCTTTGGGACAAACGGTCCAATTCGGCCATGAGAGTTAGCGCGCTATTCTGCTCAATTGGTCTCATATTCAGACTGACTGGGGCATTCAATCCTTTGCCAAAAAGGTGCGGACACAATTTTTCCACCTTGAATATTGAGGAGTGAAAGGAAGAAAGAAAGAAAGAAAGGGAATTTGATTGAGAATTTTTGAAAAACGAAAGAACACAAGAAATCCTTAAAACAATAATAATAATGTTGTCAAATTAGGTCTAATAAGACATTCGAGGAAACAAAATGATAAAAAATCATATTTTGTGTTAAAAATAAAATTCACAAAATTTTTAAATAGTTGTTCAATTTAATTCAAACTCTTCCCCTCGTTTTTTAGAAAAAATCTTTTTTTTTTAAAGAAACGGGATTTGTTTGAAAGTCACCCACTTTCCTCCCGTCCTTTTCGGCTCCTTGTATTGCCTGTCGAATCTGCGTGTTCAAAATGTCCTCCAGCTTTCCCTCAGGGTAACGAACAGTGGGGCGCATCTTGAACTCGCTGACAAAGTCGAATTTGGAAAAGCGGTTAAACGTGCTCAAATGTTGTCTAAGTAGTTCGAAAGGAGGGCCAGTCCTGAATAACTAATGTTTGACCGTATTTCGCAGTAAAAGTCGAAGATCTTTTCACAATAAAATCCAAACTGATCGTCGTCAGTGTTGTCAATTTCATTATTTTCACTATCGTTTCCCGGATCAAAGTCATCGTTGGGATGATGTTGCCGTTTTTGCGATCCAGATCCTTGTTGAACCTCGCTGTATTTGAAAACATTAAATTTATAAAAGATTTTCCCCTGAAATCTACCGTTCATGCCGTTCACCCTGTTCATCTTGATTGTCTGCTTCGAAGTTTGAGGCGATTGAAGTAAAATTCCATTTTGAAGATGACATTTTTAAAATCTAAAAATTTTTATTCAAATTTAACATATATGAATGAAGCGTGCAAAATGTAACATCAGCAAAAACAATTCATTCATTCATTCATTCATTCCGGCTTTTTCTCTTTAGTTTCTTGTTCGGGTTCTCGGTTGGTTCGGGTTTTTCGGTTGGTACGGGGTTGTTGATTTGCACTCGTCCAAGAAATGTTTTTGTTCACATTACGACAATGGGCACAAAGGTGAAATGAAATAAAGCAGCCACCAGATCCTTTGTCGGAAACAGAATCGCGAGCAGTTTCTTGGCAATTTTTGCAGAGCGAAAAAACCAAAAGGAAGCGTCCTGCAGTAAGCGACCAGTCGGTCGCAGAATTGTTAAAAGACGAACAAGGTTTAGGACCTTTGGCTGGAGAGGACATTTTTTGTGACGAAGAGACAAAGAAAATGTTAGATGATCCTACAGAGTTTATATAGCAATAAATTCAATTAATTTGGAACCAAAGACAATATTCTGTCTTTTACCCTGTTGCATAGTTTTTTATTTTAGCAATGTCTGTCTTTTGATTACATTTTTTTGCCGTCCATTGCCCGATGGAATGTTTCTTTTTTTTTCCAATCAAGGACGACAATTTCAATGCCACCAACATGTTAATTTTTTACTAATTTGTTCTCAAAAACAAAAAATTTTTTTTGATTAAATTCTCTCCAATTTTTGCTGCACAAATCGAACATGCCGTTGTTAGTTTGATGGGATGACACATCATTTGTTTTGTATTCAAAACCCATTGGCTGAATCAGCAAAAGCATATAAGTAACAAATGCACACTATAACTTGCTCCCCAATAGATTTGGAAATAGCCACTTTGCATGCTTGGCGCAGTGGTGATTCCAAAATGTTGGCATACTGTATTTATACAACACAAACAAACTGTGTTTTTTGCTTTTAGCTGGGGTTCAAACCCCGTTTTGGCTGTTTAATGAAATTTCATCGTTCAATGAATTTCCGTTACGAACCTATCGGAAATGTTTTTTAATAAATTTTAGAAAATTTATAATTCCTCTAGAATGGATAAATACAAAGATTTGAACAGCAAATGATTCTTTTTTTAAATTATTTCTCCAAATCGTGAAGTTCGAGCAGTTCAACCGGCTCTCCATGTAAAACAAACCTCACCATCGTGTTCAGCATCCCCGAAAACCCCCAGATATAAATAAAAGCATGATGTGTTGGGGAAATTCAGCCTCTTGAGAGAAAACTACGAGAAAAACGGCTTTTTAAGGGCTAAAATTAGTGTTTACTCGCCCGAAACGATTTCATTCATGCACAATCCAGATGAACGTCGGGCCGTTTTATTCGCTTTCCTCCCTTTTCTCCGCCCAATTTTTCTTATTTTCGCTCATTTTCATCAAATTCTATATTTTTCAAATTGTTTGCTGGAAAATGTTAAGAAAAATTGATTTGAGCTTATTGATTTTGCTTTTGGGTAGAAAAATTTTGTTTCTGAGATCTGTGCAAAAAAAAATGGTAAAATTGGTGTGTTTAATCAAAAATTCTTATGTTCGATGTGTGGCCAACTCGATTTACGTTGAAATTTGTTTTTTTTTCACATATGGCATTAACGCCAACGTTTAATGCAAAATTTGACACTATTTCCCTTGTCAAGTTATTGATGCATCCAATAAAAAATGTTTACAAAGCGACATTTAATGTGTAATTTTGTTGTGTTTTTCATGTGAAAAAAAACGCATATTAGGTAATTGATCGGCTTCATCTCTTCAAATGGTTTTATGTTCTGGGAAAAAGCACCGCGTAAAAGGAAGATCAGTTGATATTATTAACACATTCCTTGTAATTTTTTTTTTAAGAAAATAAAATTGTTGGCTTTTATCTTTAATAATTATATAGAATATTAAAAAATAAAAATTTAATATTAATTGTCTAAAAAAGATGAATATTATTGGTATGTCCGCCCTTATTTCGCTTGGTTGCTTTTTCATTTTAGCAACATCTGCTGATAAGGTAAGTAAAATTAAAGGGGTATATTATGTTTGGAGATCGTAAAAAGAACTGAGAGATTTTTACAGGGAGTGAACCTAACGGCACTATCATTAACGGGAGTGCGCAGACAGAGAATTTGTTTGCGCAAAACGTTACCGTTTTAGTCCCTCCACCGGCGAAAAATGTAAACAATTGAAATATCAGTAAAAACTGGAAATATTTCGGTTATAAATTAATTCAATAAATTTGCATTTTATTTGTTGTTTTTAAAAAATAATTTAACTTGGTTATTATTACTTAGAATTCAATGTATTTATATTTTAAAACTTGAGTAATTGGCCTCCGTAATTCACATGCGTAAGAGAGATGCACAAAATGAGTGGGAAAATGTTCCACTGGGAAATTGCGGCAATTGTTCTACAACGTGCCAAAAATTAGTTGGCTACAAGAAGCCTGTCGTTTGTCTTCCAGCAGGATATGATTTGAATAGAGTTGACCAATGGCCTTCAGCAGCGTAAGATAATCTAATTTAATCGAAATAAATAAGCAATTTAAGCAAAATGGATTGGTTTTCTTTGGTAATCATCACTTCCATTGGCGTGATTTTCATTTGGCTTACAACTATTTCTGCCCTAATCATGATGAAAGGCATTTAAGCGACTTTTGCCTTAAAGTCAATATTACAATTTAGTGAAGCCCCCCCAACCAACGAAAACATCCCGAGTTACATTGCATAGCGATTTTTCAGCGATCCCTCTTTCGTAATGATGCAAAAAATCACAATCTAATTATTTAAAATTTCATAATATTCACCTTTTAAGATTTAAACAAAATCTATTTTCATTTTTTTTTTGTCTATCTGAGTAAGAAATTCGGTTTCCTTTAAAATTTTTTCAATAAATATGCATTGTGTTTTATATGTGATTTAAATATAAACAGTTTGAAAATGTGCAAAAAAACAATCAAAAATCGCCAAACGAGACCAAACCGCTGTCCAACGAAATATTTGTCACCAATGTCGTCGAATCACTCTAGTTAAATTTAAAACTAACTCAAATTAATTAACTTATATTCTGAAACCTAAAAACCGATGATTTGAACTGGGTCCTAGATTCAATCGGAAATTCGGTCCAAATTTTCAACGATATTCAAAGAATTTGAGTAAAAAATTCGTAAAAAGATCATCATTTTTTCTAAAGTGTGTAAACAGAATGTGTAAGAGCATTAATAAGCAACAGTGCTAAGCGCGTACCGTGAACCTTATTAAAAGCTCATTAGTCTATCAAAAAACTAAATGAATAAAAAAAAGTCCGTCATTGAGCCAAATAAGAAATATTATAAATTTTTAAATTGAAATAATTAAATTTCAATTATTTTCTTTTTAATATAAAAGTAAATATTTTGTAGGTCTTTTCATTTTAGCGATAAATAAAATTAGCAACCCAAAAGCAAGATTGCCCCTTCACCTATTGTGTACGGGGGCTGGGGGGGGGGGGTCCGTAAATCAATTAAATTGGGAGACCCCTCAATACCCTTGGGCTTGGGGGGAATTTTCCTTATTTTGGACTTTCAGGGTGGCGGACCAAATCCAACCATATGCTGCTCACAAATCTTCTGTAAACATTGGCAAATTTCTTACCCTGTTCAGCTGTTATGTACTCTCCATTGGATGACTCAGTCAAAATTGACATTATTATTTACTAAAAATTCTGATAAAATTTGGTGTGTAATAAAATTATTTAATGGGAGACATAAAGCCAAATACAAAACAACAATTTTAAAAATGTGCAAGCATTCTAAAAATTTTAGTTTTTAAAATGACAAGTTAAAATGAATACATAATTTTCCTTATGAATGCACTTAGGTACATAATTGTGGACTAACTTATAAATTTGAATGAACTTTGCTTTGGGCAAAATGTTGACCTAACAACGGGAGGGGGGATATTCATTCACTTTGGGAATTCATCTCATTTGAATGTTTTATTTGCTCCCAGCAAAATTTTGACTCAGAAAATTGTGATAACAGCAGAAAGGATGTATATGCACCAAAATGGGCAAAATATTCATTTTTAACAATTTTTTGCCTTCGAAATCCTGAAAATATGCAAAATTTCGTTTTTATTGCATACAACGCCTTTTTTGAACTAATTTCATCGAAACTTAATTGGACTTGTATAATTGTTTTTTTCATTAAGCGAAATTGTTGTTATGGTGAATAGCGGCAGCGATTTCAATGTGAATGACTCGCAAATAAAACGAGGTCGGCGTTTGCCGTTGGAATTGCAGTGTGAGGTGTGCCGTTTTTAAATAAATTCAACCAAATCGAATCGAATCTAAAAATGGATTAAAAAATTCAAATTTCTTACACTTCATTGGACTTGCAACCAAACAAATGCCATTGGGCAGATGGATTGGGTTTCACGAAGGCACTTACGCATACTCAAGTGGTGGCCATTTTTGGGGTCACGAAGTTGCCGGAGGTTCCGACATCTTTGGACGCCCGTACATTAAAGGAAAACCTTCGTTTGGCGTTGGTGACGTCATCGGCTGCGGTGTGGATTTGGCAACTCGCCAAATTATTTACACAAAAAATGGACAGCGTTTGGGTGAGAAAAAATATGAATAAAAATTAAAGACATTTAGGGTTGTTTCTTTAATTTAGTTAATAAATCTTTTTAATTATTTATTCATTTATTTTTGCAGAAACTGCCGGTTTGTGCGTTTATTCTGCCACCGATTTGTTTCCATGCGTTACGTTGTATTGCCCTGGCGACAAAATTGAAGCCAATTTTGGCCCGAATTTTAAATTCAACATTGCCGCCGATGGCATTTAGAAAGTAAAAAATAAGGGATTTGTGATGTTGCTTTTGGTTTTATCATTTATTTGTTTTCTTTGTCGATCAAAGCATTTTATAAATTCTATTTGTTTTCGAATTTGTCAATTATTTTTAGAAAAACAACTACATCTCTTATCGACACTAATATCGGCAAATCTTGTCAAAAATTTGGTCAATTATTGCCCTTTTTACTAGAAACGCCAAAATCCTGGTTTCAAAATTTGCCGGAGAATTTCTATCTTATCAGGGAATGGTGCCAACCCGAATCATAAACCATTCGACTCCGCTCGTCAAGCTGATTACGAATCTGCAAAAATTTTGACGGAAAAAATTGAAGAAAGTTATGGCTCCTCAAAGTTGGGGCCAAAAACCATAGGGGGAGGGACCCTTTTGTCAAAATTTGTAGATTTTTTTATTCTAAAAAATTGTCTGAAAATATGGTATTTGATGCACTGAATAAAGTGGGGGCGCGCGGACTTTTTCCGAAGCCCCCGCGAGTCTCGCCCCACCTACTGGCCGCCGTAGTCGAGTGCGCGGTACTTTGGCTGCTATTTTCCACCTTACTGCCTAACTTTTCCCCTATCCGGCAGTCCTTTTTATTTTTGCGGATTCATACGTGTTAGGCTTAGAGTGGAGTCGAATGGTATATAATATGTCTAAATTAAGAGAACTACCCGTATTCCGAAATCTATCTATTTTTTAGTCTTGTAATTGGTAATTTCTTTAATTGAAAAATTGTCTCCAAAAGAATAATAATGTTTGTGAGGGAATAATTGCATAACCAAAGATTGTACGCTTAAAACCAAAATCATCTTGCCAAATCCACTTTTGCACCAAATTACCTATCAAAGAAATAATTTGTTGGGTGATCAAATGAGATTCTTCTGAGTAAAGAAATTTTACCAATTAAAACCGCAATTTCAAAATGCCATACAAACAAGTAAACGCCAGAAACCACTAAAAATAATGTAATCTGTTTGAAAACGAGTGGAACCCTCTTGAACTGCTAGTAAAATCTGTCGGTAAAGATAAATCAAAAATTATAAAAACCAAAATCAGATAATAATAAAGTCTGTCGCCGTCCATAATTCCCACAAATGCTGGGGGCTAATCTTTCGTTTTCTGTTAGTTTTTGGGCGTTTCCGTTTTGTTTCGTCAGAAAAAAACTAGTCGTGTGGACGCAGGGGGGTTGTTGTTGGGACAAAATTAAAAAGTAAATTTTACTTTCTTTTTTTCCTCCTATCCCATAACTTTTTTTCGCTTTTTTTGTTCGCTTGCAAATCCTTTTTATTGAGAATTTAAACTAAATTTTTATTTTTGTTATGAAACAAGTCAAACTTACCCTGTTCTCGGCAGATGCCAACGTCGTGGAAGGACGTGACTCGAGAAATTTCTTTGATCAGGATCAGCAGGACAGTGATGATGCGGGGTTGGGGAAGCTGTTGTGATGGAAATTTTGGCGGAATGTCTTTGGTGGAAGAGTTGGAGTTGGCGGAACAGCAGCAAAAAATGAAAGAAGAACTAGACAAAGCGCAGTTGGAGCAACACCAGCAACAGAACATCGTGGAGGAGCCGGGGATGGCGGTGCAGCATCAGCAGCAGAACAACATGGAGGAGCTGGAGTTGGTGGTGCAGCACCATCAGCAGAACAACAACAGGTAGGGTTGAAGAGGATGATCAAATGGTCCACCCATGCCTGATTTGAGGGATGGGAGGGGGGGGGGGGGGGGGTCATTCTTTCTTTCTCTCCTCCTCTCGCTCTCTTAACTCTTCCTTTCTCTCTCTCGCCTTCTTAGTTTTTCCCTCTCACTCTCTTTTCTTGCTCTTTTTACCCTCTTTCTCTCTCATTCCAACTTCTTTCGTTTTAAAGTTATTTTTTATTGTATTATTTAATTTTTCAGTCACACCCTCACGGCGCTCCTCCTCGTCATTTACTTCTTTCCTTCAATTCTCGGCGCTATCGTCGGGCCCCTCAAAGTCTTAAAATATTTTTACATTTTCTTGAATTGAAAAAGAATTGAAGGGAATCAAAGGGAGTGCGCGGGGGCACGTTTGGACTGAATAATTCGGAACATTATATTTAGAGCTTAGGACTGTCCCAAAATGGAATGGCACTTTTAGGTAAATACCTATTTTTTCTGCGAACTTGGCACGCTGAGTTAAGCACAAAAAACACGTTTTTAGCTCAATTTGAGGCTCCTAGAATGGACTTTATAATAACTATTTTTACCTATTTCGGCTTTTTTCTGCCTATTACCTAGGTACCTATTTTTCTACCTATTTCGACCTTTTGTTACGTATTTTCAGGTTTTTGAATTTTTTTTATATAATTCTGCTGAAAATGCCAAAAAAAAAGCCAAAATGTGCACCAAAAATACCGAAAAATGGCAATTCCGGTAGTTTTAAACGCTAGGTCAACTCTTCACTCTGGCCATTTCGGCTCCAGCGCCATTTGGGCGATTTTCAGCGCCGAATTTGTTTCCATATTTTTTATGCGGGTTTTATGGATTTTTTTCGAAAATGACTAAAAGGCTATCGTTAAATATGAATTATTTTTTAAAAACAGTCAGAAATCGATGAAAAATGCCAAAATATGCTCGAAACCCCAAAATATGCTTTTATTTATAATCCCTTTTTTTTGTTTGGTGTTTAAAAATTTTCGGTAAAAATTTTTTACTTACCTATTTTTGTACCTATTTGGGGCTCCTGTACATTTCAACACAGGACATTTCAACACTGATTAAATAAAGGCTTATTAATTAATCAGTCTTGCTGAGTTAAATGATATGTGATAAGAAATTGAGAAATTCGAAAATATTTAAATGGTCCTTGTTATTGTTGACATTGAAATGGTGAAATAAAAATAAGTGCACAAACTACATTTGCTTACTGAACCAATGTTTGAGTAGCATGATGGGTCAGGGGCAGTGTTTTGCTGTTCCAGCTTGGCCTGTTCTGTTCCTGTTCTGTTCCTGTTCCTGTTCTGTTCTGTTCTAAGATTTCAGAACAGCACAGGTACAGGAACAGATTCAAAATCCTTGGAACAGGAACAGAACAGGCCAAGCTAGAACAGGGTAAAAATTGAAGAATTGAACTTGATTGAGTAATATATTTGAAATTTTCCAACGATTCATTATGATCTCACGTGGCGCAGTGGTTAAAGTGTGTGCCTTGATTCAATTTTGTCTAAGGTTCAACTTTTCCTAGTGAAATTCTTTTATATTTTTTATACTTTACTCCCTGGTGTGGTGTAATAGTGAGTGATATGTGATGCCTGGGGCTGTGGGTTCGAACCCCCTACTTTGTAAATGATTTTTTTTTCTCTTTACGAACTTTGATGGTAATTAAAAATATTTTAGATTTAAAATATTTTTTGAAGACATAAAATTTTTTTATTTGTTTCATTAAACTTGAGAAAAAATCATAGGGGTACCCTTTTGTTTTTAAAAATCAAGACCATTTTTTTAACAATTCCATCAAAATCTTCAAAAAATGGTTGCAAATCCCTTAACAAATTAAGTCAAAAATTCAAAATTTTCTCGGCGGCGCCTATTGGCACCGCCGTCCCCCCCCCGCCCCTCCCCCCTGATGTAAAGCAGAATTCTCAAAAAATTTTGAATTAGGGCTGCTCCCCATTCTCAAAATTGGGTCGCCCCCGACCCTCGATATGACCAACCCCGACATCCCGGCTCCCAGAGGGTCGAGGAGCAACCTTATAAACCTAACTTAAAATATTTTGGTAAAACTCTCGGATTTTTGGGAGTCAATTCTCGAGTCTCGGGGTCAAGTCTCGGTAAATTTAGGTCTCGAGCATCACTAGCAAGTGATGAACACTTTGTCCAATGCATCATCAATTAAAATTTCAGACTGAATTTCACTCGGAAAATTTTTAATTTGGAACAGTCTAAGAACAGTTTATACTGTTCTGTTCCTGTTCTGTTCCTGTTCCTGTTCTGTTCTCGAGGTCGGAACAGAACAGGAACAGAACAGATAGGCTGTTCTAAGATTTCAGAACAGAACAGGAACAGGAACAGGTTCAAAATTGTTGGAACAGCAAAACACTGGTCAGGGGTCAATTTGGTTCTGCTAATCGAAATGCACCAGCGCATGGCGTGAGAGGGAGAGGACTAAAAAGGAAGAGCGTTTATGTGGCGCTGGACCATAATCTTCAGCAGATTTTTGCAGAATTTGCCCAGAGGGCTGGCGAAGACGCACTTCGTTATCTTAGAACGATTTCGTATCATTTAGCTCAGCAAGACTGACTAATTAATAAGCCTTTATTTAACTATAACTAGGTATTTTTGAATTTGGCACTATCAATTTATTTTAAAATTTAAAATCAGTGTTGAAATGTCCAGTGTTGAAATGTACAGTGTTGAAATCGGTGTTGAAATGTCCAGTGTTGAAATGTCCAGTGTTGAAATGTCGGGTCACCCCTATTTGGTACCTATTTTGGCATTTTTTCCCACCTATTTAGGTACCTATTTTCCAATTTTTCTTACATAAAAGTGCCAGCCCTGGTCTTGATAAAGCCAGAAAATTTTTTGCCTTCAATTTTTTCTTTCACCCAAAAAATTCCGTTTAAATAAAGCTGAAGGGAGCAATGATTGCAATGCTTAACTGCGGCAAACTTTGGGCGGAGCTTTGAATACAAATTCGGATGAGGAAGCGCCGGCAGCGATATTTTTTTCAAAGATATGGGCGATGCATTTTAACATTTATACAATTTGTTTTGTTGTCAAATTAGCATTTTTTTGGATAAAAATTCAGTTTCAGCAGCCTTATTTGTTAGAGAACAGATAGAAGTGGTTGTGTGAAAAAACAAAATTTTCCCCATAAAGAAATTTCGAAAACAAATATTTGCTAGTCGCTAAGTTCCGAAATGTTTTTTAATTCAAATTTATGCGAATCCCCCGCCGGCGGAGAGTTCCATTTGTCCCCCACCTTTTCAACTTCATTTTTTGAATCCCGTCGTCTCTTCCGTTTTCTGTTGAACATTTCTTTTTTTTGTTTTCGATTGTTCACGCGGTCGCTTAAATTGTTTAAACAAAACTTTTATGCAAAAATGCTCGCATTTGCTGACCTTTTTGCCCCAAAAACGAAGACAATTCATTGCGTTTATTTTGAGAGATATTTGCAAAAATAAAAAATCTGAAATTTCTTACAAAAAAATATTAAAACTGTAATAGTTATGGCGTTTGTTCGTTATTGAAGTCAGATTCGGATTCTAAGACCCCCAAACCACGGAAATTTGTTCATTCATAAATTACAATTGAAAGGTTGATCGAATCACATTGAAGTTTGTTCATGAAATTTTCTCCACACTATCTACACAAAATGATACCACTAAAAAAGCCCAAGTTTATTGTGAATTGTGTGAGATATAGCCATTGAAAGAAAGCTGTCCAAACTCCAAAATAAAAAAGTCAATATAACACGGTTTTTTGCAAGAAATTTGGAATTCTACCTTATACATACGGTCCTGGGAAATTGACCAATTCATAAACCAATCGATTCCGCTCATCGAGCTGAGCACAAATCTGCAAAAAATTTTGCGTGCAAACCACTATGAAGAAAGTTATGGCCACTCAAAGTTGGTCAAAAACCATAGAGTTTGGTCATTTTTGAAAATATTTTTTATTCTAAAAATTGTCTGATCCGGTTCAAAAACGGATTTAAATTCTCAATTTTGATTTTCTATTGACGAATTCGTCGATCGGAGTCGATTGGTATGAATTGGGCGATTTCGTTCCAGAACCGTCTAAGGTAGAAATACTCATTTTTCAAAATTATTATGAAAAATGCAATAAAAACGAAAAATGAACCGTAAAATCAAAAAAAAAAAATTCTTACCGAAAATGCACCCCTAAAAGATTGATATTTTTCGCATACTTCTTTCAATTGAATTGGAATTCGTCCCGTCGCCGAACACTCCTATTTTGCTTCTCTAACCTCCCATTTCCTTTCCTTCTCTCATCATATCGATTGTTTGAT
This sequence comes from Globodera rostochiensis, assembly GCA_018350325.1. Taxonomy (NCBI): domain Eukaryota; kingdom Metazoa; phylum Nematoda; class Chromadorea; order Rhabditida; family Heteroderidae; genus Globodera; species Globodera rostochiensis. The sequence continues at coordinate 2,413,329 of JAEVLN010000015.1, read as the reverse complement.
TAGACAACGCGCAAATGCCGTGCATAGCAACACAAATCATTCTTTTTTTGTTCATTTTCATTCGTTCTCTTTCGCCGTCGACCCGTTTTTTTTTGATATCTTATTGAAACCAATATAATTGTTACGTCTTTCGAAGTTAGAACAAAGCCGACTTTCAATTAAAATCCTCCCTCTTTTTCTTGGATAAAATCCGATTTTTAATATTAGTCAAGAAAAATTAAAGGGCTTGCTTTTGGGTATTAAAGTCGGTTTTAGAGGAGCATTTCAATTTTTATTGCATTTCTGCGAGCAAAAGATTAATTTCTATTTTTTTCCAGACGCTTTTAAAAATTGTGAAATGCCAAAACCAAATTCTTCGGTCGGCCGTATTAAGCATTTGCTGGACACGGGCAATGGGGCGGACGTTCACTTTTTGGTGGGGGGAGGAGACGAAAAGGAGGCGAGTTCTGAAAAATAGTGAAACATTTACTTTAATTAATGATATTTTCTTTACTTTTATTAATAAATATTTTAATTTTGTTAAGCTTCTGCCAGCACATAAATTGATTCTGATGGCGGCCTCCGCCGTTTTCGAGGCAATGTTCCCTTTTGATGCCCGAAATGCCGGTAAGTTGAAAAAAAATTAAAAAGTAATTAAAAATTTGATAACGAATTTTTTAGACCCTTCGGAAGAGACTAAACCCGTGAAGGTGCCGGACGTGGAGGTGGGGGCGTTCAAGGCGATGCTCAGCTTCATTTATGTGGACGATTTGAGCGGACTGAACGGGGACAATGCAATCGCTGTGCTTTATGCCGGTCATTTATGGATTTTTACATTTTTGGTTTTTAAATTTTTAATTTAAGCTAAAAAATATGACCTTCCTGAACTTGTCAATTCGTGTCTGAACTTCCCTATATGGAAGCTGAGCAATGTTTTTCTTGCGTTTGTCGAGACTCGCTTTCTTGGAGAAGAGGTGGGGGGGGGAAATTTTTACTTATTTTTAATCCTAAATTAATTTTGTCTTTTTAAAAAGCATAATTAATTATTTTATTGTTTCGGGACTTTGCTCGCCGTTGTTTGGCATTCATCGACCAGAATGCGGACCCTTTGATCCTCTCGGAAGCGTTTTTGCAAATTGATCAGAAATCATTGTGTGAGATTATGGAACGTGACGAACTGTGCATCAGCGATGAAATTACAATTTGGAATGCCGTAAATTTATAAAAATAAACAAATTTAAATGATTGTAATTTTAGTATTTCTTTTAAATTAGGCACTTCGCTGGGCGGACGAAAAATGCCGTCAAAATGGGAAAGATTGTTCGGCGGAGAATAGGCGCGCAATGCTCGGCCCGGCACTTTTCAAAATTCGTTTTCCGCTCATTTCACAAGAGGACTTTTCTGACAATATTGGTGAACACCTTTTTGGGGACCTTTCATTTCTTTTGGATTTAAATACGGTTGACGACCACCTTGCGCTTTTGACAGTTCCGTCCGGAGTGTTGACGGAGGGCGAGATGCTCAGCATTTTCCTGTATTATTCTGGTCCGGAACGCGCAAGGCCCGGTCCTTATCAGCTCCAATTCCCAACTAATGGACGTGCCGGGACTAAATCGGGTAGGTTAAAAAGAGAGGGCAATCCTTTAGAATTGGGGAATGGAAAAAATTTTAAAACACAGAAAGCATGGGTTCGGGTAAAAATATGCGGGGAATACGAATCCGAGCTTGGATTTTTCTTCAAGAAATGGACGAAAGACGACTTTTGTGTCTTTTTCGGAAAAACGGATTTTATAGAAAAGCATAAATAACGTTTAAAGTGGTTTTGAAAAACAAAATTTTAAAACATTTCCGCATGCTTACATAAAAGTGGCACTTTTTGATTTAGCTATGAAAAAAGCTTGGTTTAAACAGGGTTTCCAACTGTATTTATCAGAATGTACTGATTTTAGGAGGCAGAATCTGACAAATTTAAAATGTACTGGTTTTTGACCCCAAATTCTGATATTTTGATTCCAATGTTCTGATTTTTGAAAAATTTTTGTTGGCAACTGGTTTTAAACCGGGTTGCATAAAGAACCGGCTCAAAAGGGAAATGGAATTTAATATTTTGAAAATAAAATTATATTTCCATAGGACTAACCCTTCAAAATCGATGGGATTCCGCTGCATGTCACCGGGGCCTCGCGCTCTCTGGGCCTAAACGATTGATTGCCCAATTTACTCAAGAGAATAAGGGTAAATATTATTCTGTTAAAGTGATTTAGTTAAAAAGTTTATTAAGAGTTCATAAAAAAATTCTTTTAATTAACTTCTTTTCAGGGACTCGCTCTATCCGAGCTGAACGGCCAATTCCAAAAGGAAAATTCGGGATTTTTTACTACGAAGTGTCCATCGTGGAGGAAGGAAGAATGTAAGTTAAATAAATAAATTGTTGAACATCGAAATGCTTTGAATTTTTTAAATATATTTTCTATTTCTTATAATGATTTTCAGTTAATAAGAGATTATCAAAGGAAGCACTTTCCTTTAAAAAATAAAATTTAGCGGTATTTACATTGGACTTGCGCCGAAAGAAATGCCATTGAACGAACGTGTTGGAGTTTACGAAGGCACTTACGCATATGACAGCTGGGGCCAATTTTGGGGTCACGAGGAAGAGGGATGTTCCCACTACGATGGGCGTCCGGTCATCGTTAGAAAGCCTTCGTTTGGCGTCGGTGACGTCATCGGATGCAGTGTCAATTTGGCGTCTCGTCAAATCATTTACACAAAAAATGGACAGCGTTTGGGTGAGAAAGAAATAGACCAACTTATAAAAAGGGCAATTCCATTGTTTTATATCAGTTTAGGGGAAGGGGGGGGGTCGGCGGTGCCGAGAGGCGTCGCCGAGAAAATGGATTTTTGATGGGATTTGTTAAGAAGAACGCGGAAGGGCGAATTTATTGTTTTAATATTTTTTCAGAAACTGCCGGTTTGTTTGTCGATTCTGGCATCGAATTGTACCCGTGCGTTACGTTGTTCAATTCTGGCGCAAAAATTGAAGCGAATTTTGGCCCGAATTTCAAATTCAACATTGCCGGCGATGGTATTTAGAAATTGGAAGAAAACTTTTTGCTGTTATTTAAGGTTAACGGGGGCCGATCGTTTTTAGCACTAATCATTTTTGTTGATTTATTGATTATATAAATATTTGTCTTCTTTTCTTAATGCCAATTTGTTCCGAAATTGAAGCAAATTAGGGATCGCTGTTGTTGCCCAACTTTCGGACAGAAAAAATTAAAATTTTTCGACTTCTCCGTCAAACTTCAACAATTTTCTCAGATCAGAATTCTTCTGCTCTTTATTATAGACAATTTAGTTGGCAAGCTCTGTGCAAAAAATCAGGAAAATCTGCAAAAATTCCCTCGAACGGGAAGGGTTAACAGGGAGCAAAAATACCAAAAAGGAAAAATATAAAAGGGAAAAGTAAAAACTAAAAGTTTACAATGTAGCTGAAATGATGGGGAGGGAAGGGAAAATTGCTGTTTTTCCCGGTTTTTGTCTGACCATCTCTCGCTTTTGCCTTATCTTTCGTCGAAAAAGCGGTAACTTTCCTATCCGTACACTACTAGGGTGCTGAAACTGAATTTTTATCCAAAAAAATGCTAATTTGACAACAAAACAAATTGTATAAATGTTAAAATGCATCGCCCATATCTTTGAAAAAAAATATCGCTGCCGGCGCTTCCTCATCCGAATTTGTATTCAAAGCTCCGCCCAAAGTTTGCCGCAGTTAAGCATTGCAATCATTGCTCCCTTCAGCTTTATTTAAACGGAATTTTTTGGGTGAAAGAAAAAATTGAAGGCAAATATGCCTGAAAATTTTCTGGCTCTATTATGACTATAGAAATTTACATCTTTTTTCATTAAAACTTGACATCTTTTCCCGGTGATGCCAATCGGCACCGCCCACGGATTTCGGATTTTTTGGCAAAAATCCGGAATGCACGAAAATTAAATTGGAAAAGTGATGTGATTTGGAGCAGGGTTTCTATTTAGCCCCGGAAACGTGGCATTCGCCCCGTTTTGGGGTTGAGAGCCACGGTTTTGCCACGTTTTTGAAAGATGCCACGTTTCGCCCCGTTTTCGGGTAGAGTGCCACGTTTTTGCCCCGTTTCAGCCTCGAAACCACTTTATTTCCATTTAATCGCAATATAATGGACTTTGCATATTTTTTTCCTGAACTGGGAACAGCCTGAAACGCACGAAAAACGTCTTTTCAGCTTGGTTTCAAAATTTACTCGGCGGTGCTTATCGGCACCGCCACCCCCCCCCCCCCCCCGCCTCCCCACCTATCCAAATAAAATTGAATTTGCAAAAAAAAAATCGGTAATAGTAAAGAATATAGGTCCCGTTTTTTTTTGTTTTTAATGGGGGTTTTAAGCAATTCGAAGAAGTACTCGGGGGTTATCAAGGTCGCTGATCACGAATATGACATCATCTAATCTATGATTTCAACATCTAAGATTTTTAGAAAAAATCAAATAATTTTCAAAGTCGCTAAAAGGGTGTTTCTAGGGGTACTCGGGGCCGTAGAATTTGAATCTGAGCTCCATTTTGACCAATTCGAACCCCAAAACCAAAATCGAACAATTTTCCAAAAAAAATAAAAATTTTCCTGAACTAATTTTGGCTTCGAAATCATTCAAAAAAAGCACAAAATTACAACAAAAAGGCCAGATTTGAATTCTACGGCCCCGAGTACCCCTAGAAACACCCTTTTAGCGACTTTGAAAATTATTTGATTTTTTCTAAAAATCTTAGGTGTTGAAATCATAGATTAGATGATGTCATATTCGTGATCAGCGACCTTGATAACCCCCGAGTACTTCTTCGAATTGCTTAAAACCCCCATTAAAAACAAAAAAAAATCGGGACCTATGTTCTTTACTATTCCCAAAAAATCGCCGTTTCACAAATTCATTAACAAAATAGCTCTAAAAACGGAATGCACCCTTAAAATCGAACTTTTTTTTTGAAAAATTGCTTAACAAAAATGTAATAAAAAGGTAAACACACACTCCCTAAAAATCGACTTTTTCCCCAAACTGTCCCCCTCCGAAAAAAATTTCTTGGCTACGGGCCTGGCATACATACTAGAGTCCGGACCAAAACCCAATACCAAAAAATTTTTGGGTTGTTTTGTACAAAAAATTGGACCAATACTATTGACCAAATATTGTTTAGTCCAAATTGGAGGACAACCCAACAATACTATTGACCAAATATTGTTTAGTCCAAATTGGAGGACAACCCAACAATACTATTGACCAAATATTGTTTAGTCCAAATTGGAGGACAACCCAACAATACTATTGACCAAATATTGTTTAGTCCAAATTGGAGGACAACCCAACAATACTATTGACCAAATATTGTTTAGTCCAAATTGGAGGACAACCCAACAATACTATTGACCAAATATTGTTTAGTCCAAATTGGAGGACAACCCAACAATACTATTGACCAAATATTGTTTAGTCCAAATTGGAGGACAACCCAACAATACTATTGACCAAATATTGTTTAGTCCAAATTGGAGGACAACCCAACAATACTATTGACCAAATATTGTTTAGTCCAAATTGGAGGACAACCCAACAATACTATTGACCAAATATTGTTTGGGTCCAAGTTTCCGGCCTCTAATACATACTTCCTTTCTCGCCAATCTCAAAATGGTGAAAGTGGTGATAAATATGCTCGTTAATGATTGTTCGAGCAATTTTATATTAAATTAAAGGCCTAAAAAATGACCACGTTTTTTGCCACGTTTTTGAACTCGTTTTTCAGGTTTTTGGGTTTTGCCTATAGAAACCTAGATTTGGAGGGCTCAGCTAAAACTTTAAAAATTTTGCTTTGAAGGTTAAGAAAGAAGCGCACGATGGCAATCTCAGGGTTTTTGAAATTGGCTTTGCGCAGTTTTTCTGATCTCTAAAATAATTTAATTATGGAGGATGAATTAAACAACAAAAATGTTTTTAAAACAAATTTTTCCGACGGTGATGTCTCAACACCGTTTTTTGGAATTTTTAAAGTAATATTAGACATGGATTTTTAAGCATTTAAATTTGAGAATGAAAGGGTAAATTTTACAATTTGAAAACAAAACAAATTGTATAAATGTTAAAATGCATCGCCCATATCTTTCAAAAGAAAAAAATATCGCTGCCGGCGCTTCCTCATCCGAATTTGTATTCAAAACTCCGCCCAAAGTTTGCCTCAGTCAAATGTTGCAATCAGTGCTCCCTTCAGCTTTATTTAAACGGCATTTTTAGGTGGAAAGAGAAAAAGGCGGGAATCCCGTTTCCGCAAAATTACGAATTCCCGTTTACGAGAAAAAAAATTTGCCAATCTCTACTGAAATGATTGAGTTGGAGACCGGTATTGTACTGAAATACCCATTTTTTCCATTTTAGGATTGTCCTTAACTCTAAATATAATAATGTTCCGAATTATTCAGCGCCCAAACGTGCCCCCGCGCACTCCCTTTGATTCCCTTATTCTTCCTTAAGCTAATTGAAGAAAATGTAAAAATATTTTAAGACTTTGAGGGGCCCGACGACAGCGCCGAAAATTGAAGAGTTTAAAAACATATTTGGTTAAACAAAAACTCAAAAAGACGACAACAAAATCACTTGTTTCCCACCTTATTGATCGCATCATTCGAATTGTTTCCAATTCCTCCAATTGCTGCTCGAACTTTGTGTGCGTCTCCTTCAGCTCCAATTCCAGCTGTTCGACTCGTTCACTCAATGCGGCAACAAATTGTTGCTGAAGATGTTGTTGTTCCATTCCGACGTCCTTTGACTGCAGAACATTCTCCGCCAACTTTATGGCAGATGGAAAAAAGACGGAAATCCGGATGACAAGTTGACCGCGCTGGACACTGGGCACCACCAACACAATGAGAACAAAGAAGAAGAGAAGAATGACCAGGGAAAGAAGGAAATGACGAAGAGGAGCGCCGTTGGGAGTGTGACTGAAAAATTAAATGATACAACAAAAAATAGCTTTAAAAAGAAAGAAGTTGGAATGAGAGAGAAAAAGGGTAAAAAAGAGCGAGAAAGAATAGAGGAAGAAACAGACGAAAAAGAGAAAAACATAAGAAAGCGAGAGAGAGAGAGAGTTAAGAGAGCGAGAGGAGGAGAGAAAGAAAGAAAGACCCCCCCCCCCCCCCCCCTCATCCCTCCAATCAGGTCAAATCAAGCACGGGCGCCCATTTGATCATCCTCTTCAACCCCACCTGTTGTTGTTGTTGTTCTGCTGCTGGTGCTGCACCGCCATCCCCGGCTCCTCCACGATGTTCTGTTGCTGGTGTTGCTCCAACTGCGCTTTGTCTATTTCTTCTTTCATTTTTTGCTGCTGCTCCGCCAACTCCAACTCTTCCACCAAGGACATTCCGCCAAAATTTCCAACCTCCGGAACATTAGACAACAGCTTGCCCGACCCCGCATTGCCAACACTGTCCTGCTGATCCTGATCAGAGAAATTTCCCGAGTCACGTCCTTCCACGACGTTGGCATCTGCCGAGAACAGGGGAAGTTTGATCAAACCCGCCAAAAAATCCACATGGGGGAGGGGGTGTGTGGTTAAAAAAATGCATTCTTTAAAGTTGGAATCTTTTTTTTTGTGTTTAAAATGTTTTGTGGAAGCTAACAAAAATTTCAACTTTTTATCCGACTCCGTGCCGGGAAAAGAAACTTGAGCCCGTTTAATTAACATTCTCGGTTTCCACCAAATCTTTGGATTTTTGACTATTTCTCCACAAAAAAATAATTAAGCTTAGTTCGGTCCAATAGCCTTCAGTTTCTATTAAATCGTCAAAGCAAAAAACAAAAATTTACATACGAACCTACCTTCATCATCCAACCGCTGAGAGAAGCTGGGAGAGTAGAGAATAACGGTATTTTTATTGGCGGCAACGCCTACGGAATGCATCAGAGAAGTGAACCCGGCGGCCGACGACGATGAACGGGAGGAAGACGAAGACGTACTGGCACTGGAAGGAGGCTGAAATTAGACAAATCACAGAAAAAATTGCAGAATTTTATTCCTAGTCCTACCACAAGCAAAAAAAATCAGCAAAATTCAAAAGGTTTAGCCAATTTTCATAGCAAATTCCCTCAAAAATTCAATTTTTTCAAAATTTTGGATTTTTAAAGTCCCGGAATCCGTTGAATCACAACGTCCTCACCTTCATGCGACTGGCTTTGGAGCCGATTCGGATCGCATTGCGCAGCACCATTTCCTCTGCCTTTTTCTGTTGTTCTTCGAGTTCCAATTTCAGTTGCAGATTTTCCTCCCGCTCCTGCTGAATTTGTTTGGCCTGGAAATAGAATTGATCCAAAAAATAGAAGTTTTTAATTGTCAACCTCATTAATTTTAGTTACAAAAAAATTTGCGCCCAAAACGCCAAATTTTTTTAAAATTTTCATGAAAAACAAAGGCGTTAGAGAAGACCGGGATCGTGATCCCGGTCGGGATCGGGCGGGATTATCTCGGTTTTTGGAATCCCGATCCCGGCCCCGGTTTTTGAAAAGTCAAATCCTGATCCTGGTCCCGATCCCGGCTTTCACGATCCCGGTCCCGCTTTTTACCAAAAATCCTGAAGACTCCAATTTTGGGACTGAATTTACTCCTTATAAAATCCCGGGATTTCCCAAAAATCTCGGTCTCGGCTAACTCTACCTTAAAAGCGTTGTCTTTTTTCAGCGCTCTGATTTCCTCTTCAGTCGCGTCAATTTGCTTCAACCGTTCGTCGTCCTCGTCACAATATTGGGCGTTAATCTCCTCCAACTGTTTACATTTCCGTTGCAAACACAGAATACGTCTGTTAAGCTGCTGCTCTTCTTGCGCATTCTCAAAATTTGTGTCCATATTTACAAAAAATAAAATTGAAAATTGGCTGAAAACAAATCGGGGAGAATTTAATGGCCGACTCCAAAAAAAACTCCCCTCTCCGCTACAATTTTTATAACAATTATCGAATAAAAAACATTTACAAATTTTATATTTTGAGAAGCATTTTGTCGTACGCTATTTTAGTGTTTTTGAGCCTAAAATGACATTTTTCAAAAAATTCCGCCAGAAAAAACTTTTTTGCATAAAATGCCCTTAAAGATCTGCAGGATTTGAAGGATTAATCCTGCAGGATCCGGTCCTGCAAAAAATTTTGAATTTCAATGATTCGCAAAGTGATTTTGCCGCACTCTACTTTTGTATGAGGAATCTTCGCCAAAAATGGCGAAATAGGCACAAAAAATCCTCAGCTGTCTAAAATAGGCACGAACGGCATTTGCCTAAAAGTCGTCACACAAAAATCAATGAAAGTAATTGACACAGCGACTCAAAAAGCGAGATGTGTGCCAATAAATGGAGAGTGCGAGAGAATTATACAAATTTCTTTCTTTCTCTAACTTTCTCTCGTTTAGCGTTCTCTCGCACCTTTTTTAGTGAATATTTTGGGTAAAATATCGATTCGTTCCCCACCAATTCGTACCCCATCGATTCGTTCCCCACCTACGATTCGTTCCCTTTGTAACGATTCGTTCCCCTCTATAAAAATGATAAAAAACCTATAAAACTCGTACAAAAACATGCGTAGAACACGAATCCGGGTTCCCTTTTTGCGTATATCGAACCCCGGACCCAGAATTCGATCAATTAGTCGAAATAACCAAAAAAAAATTCAAAAAAACAAAAATTTCCCAATTTTTTTTTGTTTTTAGTCGTTAAAAGCTTCAAAATCGATGTAAGGATGATCAGAAGAGCAAATGAATTGCATTATGAATGACTCCGGAGTTCGGAACCGAATCAAAAATAGTAACCCTAGAAGCCCAAAACCCCTGGAAATAACTTTTTAACGACTTAAAAAAAAAGTTTTTAGAAATTTTTTTTTGAATAAAGTTTTTTTTCGACCTATTGTTCGAATTTTGGGTTCGGGGTTCGATATACGCAAAAAGGGAACCCCGATTCGTGTTCTACGCATGTTTTTGTACGAGTTTTATAGGTTTTTTATCATTTTTATAGAGGGGAACGAATCGTTACAAAGGGAACGAATCGTAGGTGGGGAACGAATCGATGGGGTACGAATTGGTGGGGAACGAATCGATACCCGTTCAATATTTTGACCATCGCGCACTCCGAAATGTTTTAACTTTTGTTTGCTCCGTTAGATTCAAAGGTCGCATCTGTCCTTATTTATAAGATTTGTCCTTATTTTAGGGGTGCCAATCTTATAAATTAAAAATGTCCTTATTTGTAAGATGTGTCCTTATTTGAGGCCTCCGTTTAATATGTACGACTTAATAGCCTGATTTTAAATAAAAATTGTTTTTAATTGTTTTTTTGTTGTATTTTCACAAAACTAACGGCTGACCAACAAAATAAAGGAAAAACATTTATTAATGGCCCTAAAAATTGTAAATGAGATGAATTTTTTAATATGTACGACTTAATAGCCTGATTTTAAATAAAAATTGTTTTTAATTGTTTTTTTGTTGTATTTTCACAAAACTAACGGCTGACCAACAAAATAAAGGAAAAACATTTATTAAATGGCCATAAAATTGTAAATGAGATGAATTTTTTAATATGTACGACTTAATAGCCTGATTTTAAATAAAAATATTTTAATTGTTTTTTTGTTGTATTTTCACAAAAAATTTAATAAGTATTCAAAAATTTGAATTNNNTCCGTTCAAATTTTTTTCCAAATTAATATGAATAAAATAAATGATTTTAAAATGATCAAAAAATTACNAATAATTTGGACATTAATGATAAAAGTCTAAATTAAAACTTTTTTAATTGCTTACTNATATCTCAGTTGAACGCACATTTTTAAAAAAAAATTTCATAATTTTTTTGCGTCAATTTCATTGGCAAATTAGAAAATTTTATAAATAAAAAAANNNTGNATTACTGAATTCCGTAATTATACTTATTTTTTGAATATATCATAAAAATTTTATTAAAATNTTCAATTAACAATAGNTNAAATTAATGTAAATTTTTTTTTTTTAAATATGAAATAAATTTTTTAACAAATAAATAAGTACCAAAANATACTATATTATTAAATTCATTATAATTAGCAAATTATTTAAATAGCTCAAAATTGTAATTAATTATGNNCCCTGCTATAATAGATTGTTTTTGATCTTAATTTTTCTGCTATTTTGTTCGACAACATTTTATTGGCATTTATAAATTGAAAAAAAGTAATATTAATACGATTGCTTTTCAAATNNTCATTTTAAATAAAATTACAATATTTGGTTGGTAACAATTTGAANTCTTAAAATTTAATAATATTTCTTTCAAATNNNANTTTGGAAAGATTCTTTGTGATCAAATTGAGAGAAATAAATCTGATTAAATTAATTTTGATATTCTTTTGTTGAAATTCATGCTCATATAAATATTAATTTTATTAATATTGTCAAGAATATATAAATATTTTTGATAATTATTTTTGGAATTTTAGTAATAAATTATATCTNTTATTTTTGNATTTTAAAAAATAAGACAAATATTGAATTAATTTATTATATCAAATTTTTAAAAAATTGTTTAAAATTTAAAAAACAAATTCATNNAATATANANNTGAAAAAAACAGTTGTTTTAAATANAATAATTTCTATTGATTTAGAGCGACAATATTTTTTTGATTTTGTTTAATGACAAATTGNAGTCAAAATGGATTCAATTTAAAATCNCTTAATAATACAAAATTATGAAACTNNACTTAAATAAATTAGATTTCATTTNNNTCATAAATCAAAAAATATTTCAATTTGAATTTGGCCAAACAATTCAATTTATCAAATTAAGTTGATATAANNATTTGTGAAATATTAGCAAAATTATACCATTAAATTTTTTAAATTGATTANNATAAATTGAAAAAAATTTTTAAAAAATTAAAAATTAAAGTATTAAATGTAAAAAAAAAGAAATTGCAACAGTTTTAAATTTTGAAGAGTCATGTATAAGTGGAAGATTCATAATACANTTTTATTAATTTTATCAATTTCTTCCGATTAATTTTCAGAGNAANCGAAATCCTAAAAATTTAAATTATTTTTTTGAATCAAATTCAAATAATATTTTAATATATGTTCAATTAAATTTTAAAAAAATTAAATTATTTTAAAATTTATTTATTTTTTTTAAAAAAATAATTATTATTTATATTTATCCAAA